>JADLZK010005488.1:0-60441 GCA_015847255.1 Hyparrhenia diplandra
AAATGGAGGCCCCCTTCAAGACCTGCACACTGACAGCGCACTGAAGACACAAAATTTTGGATGTGCAAGGAAGCCATTCTAGAACCAGGTCCCCTTTTATACCAATAAATTCAAGAACTACTAAAACAAGATTAGCTATATGACTAAGGTCGTGCCCATATTGACACTCAAGGTTGTAACCGCCTTTCCCGGGTGGCCGCTTTAAGATTTAGTCCTTATGGAGGGCGCATCAGAAAGCACCTAAAAAGGCCCAATGTTTCTAGCCCCCTTCTTTCCATATTGCTCAAAAAGCACCTTATATCCATGTCACTCCAACATCATCATCTTGATCATTGATCCATATGTCATTAATCAAAGTTAACATTATATTGTTTGGTTATTGCAAGCTAAAGCAAAGCTATCCATATGCATAAACCCAAGGTGAACATGGTTCAAGATATAAAAAGTACTAGGTAAAATCCTTAGCATCAATTTAGATACATGCATATGGAAAGTGATTAAATGGTTATTGGGTAATCAAGGGGACTCATGTTAAACTTGCCTCTAATGTTCGCTCATGTGATGAATGACCGATTCTCGTAGCATTTGAATGATCCAAAGAGAGAATGAAAGCATGCCATCTTAAACATTGATCCAAGAGGCACTTCATTGTTGGTGATATGGTGTTTATCAAGATGCATCCGTATGCAAAAATACCTTTGGCCCTTTGAGCCAACCGTAAAATTGGCTTTCAAATACTATGGTCCATTCAAGGTCATTGCTCACATAGGGTCTATGGCTTAACTACAGCCCTCAACTTTCATCCATCCTATGTTCCACGTTTTTGCAAATCAAGTAAGCAATTTCTTCTTGTTACCTCGTAACCCCTACCATTCCTATTGACATTGAACTTAAATCCCTATGGCAATCCTATAGTTCCGTGTGATTCGGGTGACAATGAGGTAGAGCAAGAATTGGTTCGATGGTCTAACCGCCCGAAGAAATGGTACCGGGAGTCATTGAATCTCTTTGTCAAGCATTTCCTCGTGCACATGCTTGGGTTCAAGTAGGTCCTCAAGACTCGGGAGGAATGTCAACAACACTCTATTGGGCCTCGCTAGGGCCGTTGATGAGCTGCATAACAACAACAAGGTAATCGGAACATGGGCAGGGAGTGCCTATGTGCACGAAGTCTAGGGCTTATGGCCATGTAAGCGAAGGAGTATAAGAGATATTGAGAAGAGAAAGTGGGAGGACCGTGATTGAACCCAAACAAACTGCCTAATTTTCTAGGGTCGATTCACCCCAATTCCTATACGTATAAGTTCGGCCCTCTTCTTCAAATTTCTCCAATCATTGCCAGATTCTATCCCTACCTTAATTCGTGTGTTGCTAAGGGCATGAGCATGATTGTATTGCCACCGCAGACTCCTCGAGCGGAAAAGAGAAATTCTTGGTTGGTGCAGGTGAAACATGGCGCCGAGAACAATCTGTTTTTCAACCGAGCCAAAGCGCATAAGAAAATATGGCACACACTAGGGGTGTGCCGGACCTTGACAAATGACCGAAGCTAGATTTTTTTTGCTTGGGCGAAATACACAAAATACTAAAAAGCACAAAAAATTAAAGGATGTGATACAATATCCAATCATTGAATGTATCATTTTTTTAACACCTCTGCTAGGTGTTTGAGAACCGGGTACCCAAAGTGCCCGACTAGTGAATGATGTCGCGGCTCCCCAAACCGGATGATGCAAGGACACAAGGTTGACACGAGGGTTTATCCCGGTTCGGGAGTAACAGATGCCCCCACGCCCAAAGAAATAAGTAGTTTTGTATTATCTCGACCGTGGTGCTGTAGTAGGGGTTTACAAGCTATTGAGAGAGGGGCGTTCCAAGTCTCGTGGGTGATGTGGTGTAGATTGGTGGAAGGTGATGAGATGGAGAAGAAGAATCGTGTTGTGGAGAAGAAGACGAAAAGATGTGTGTCCGTCAGCTTTTTGTCGAGGCTGCCTTGGGAAGGCATGTTTGTCCCTTTTATAGTACGGCGGGGAGGGGCATGCTACATAGGTGCTAGGTCATATAGGTGCTATTTGTTTTTACTCCAAGAAGTACATCTGGAGGCCGCCTAACCCGAGAATAATTTTTTTTCAATCGAGCCCACACATTATAAAAAACGCCCGCACTAGGGTGTGTCGGACCTTGGCCAAAATGACCGAAGCTAGATTTTTTTTGTGGGGCGAAATACACAAGATAAGCTAAAAGCACAAAAAATATTTTAAAAGGATGTGAGACATTACCATTCGCCTTTAACGTATCAAATATTCTTTTTTGACACCTCTTATTTGGGTACAAGCAAAAAGCATCTGCTTGGACATACGCACACTCAGCTCAACACACGCACACTACACACCACTCCATGTACAAACAAACCTACCGACGGGAATGGAACGTACGGTGGTGAAGATCTCTTATTTGGTTTTGGCCAATTAGTGACACCTAAGGACTAATCTCGATTATTAAGTGTGACATGTAGTGGAGATTGGTCGTGCCGAGTTGATGCATTGTGATCATGGATGAAGGGTCAAGGTGATCCAAGTTGATCAAGCATGCAATACGATTGAGTTGGAGATCAAAGTCCCGAGGGCAAGGTATAACCATAGGGCTTTTTGATTTCACATCCAAGACACCATAGAGGGTGTGTGGATGATTATAGGATCGATAAGCCGTACTATATAAAGAGGGGAAAATAGCGCATATCGATCCTCACGCATGCTCTTTAGGTTCAAGTCTCATATGCATGCATTCTAACCTAAAGTGCTAACCCGCCCTTGTCGGAAATGGTTTCAAAAAATGCTAACACATGGTGTCGAGGTGTTCTTCGGTCGGTCGGCAACAAGAAATAAGTGACTAAGTCGGTTTGGAGCAAAGGCGGCGAACGGCGATTTTAAACGACTAAAATCGCTGGCTCGAGGTGACCGACCGCGGCCGACCGGACGGAAGCATGCAAAGTGACCGGACGCTCCTGGTACGCGTCCGGCAGAGAGCATGTTTCCGTGGTCTATTTCGTGGAGGACCGACGCGATGACCGAAGCATGCACCGGACGACTTTTCCTCGGCCGGACGCATGCCAGGGGGTTCTAAAATTGGCATGTTGTTTGTCGGTTGTGATCGACTTTTCCTCGACCGACTCACGCGATGAGTCCGGTCGGCGCTCGCGTCACCCCGCTAAGAATCGGCAGTGTTCCTCCCCAACGGCTCCTATTTTTGGTGGAGCCTATTTATACCCCCTTGGCTGCCTCTTGCTCTCTCTTGGTCATTTGAATCACTCCAAACATCTTTGAGCAAGCAAGCCTCCCTCCTCTCTCATTCTGATTTGAGCTTCATTCTTGAGAGAAGAGCGTTGATCCTAGTGCATTGCATAGAGGCACTTGGGGATCGTGGTTGTGACGGTGGATTTCCGCTACTCTTGGAGGCACCGCTCCTAGCCGCTTTTGGTGAAGTGGGCGGAGTTTCTTGGCAAGAAGAGGTGATTGTTTTTGGCCACCGTTGATGATTGTGAGAGGATTACTCCTGGCCGGAAGACAAAGTGCAAGGAATACATTGCTCGTGTTTTGGGTACCACACTTGTTGAGTGGTGTGTTGAGGCTAGCAAGGGCACCGCCAGCTCAAACATCATCCTTGTGTTGGTCGGCACAACCGAGAGTAGTTGTCGGGTGTACAACTAAACCCGGGTGAACAAAATCGACTTTGTTCATTGTCTCATTGTGTGGATCATCACCTTCGAAAGTGATTGATTGTTTTCTTTCTCCCCGGTGATTGGTTGACACATCCTTCTACAAGTCGGTATAACAAGTCTCTCACTCTTTGCATTCGGTTTGTTAGCTTTACTTTGAGTAGTTTACTTTAGCACTTGCTGTTTCGTGTGTAGGTTGTTCTTGCTAGGACCTTATTAGGATTGCTCATTAGCTAGAGTAGTGACATAGACCTTGTGTGGACTCGAGATCATAGAATTATTTGATCTTGTCACTAGAAGGCTTGCTTGACCATTAGAGCTAGTGCAAACCGTTTTTCGATGGTTTTATATGTGGGTTTGTTTAGTTGAGCTTGTAGAAAATTTTTATAGGCTATTCACCCCCTCTGCCATCTAGAACCTTACAGGTGGCCTCCACTGCTACGCCACAAGCGTTGGCTGAACGTATCAAACTTATTTGTATTGGTATTGTTGGACGGACTACAATCTACTATCTATAGAACATTTATGTCTCATCCATGGTGTCGATGCTGTGATGGCCGGTGGGTTCGTGACGGGCTGCTCTGTGACTCACCTAGCAAAAACCTGAACTGCATCGACAAGGCGTCGAGGAAGGAAAATAGACATACAGCGGAGTCTCGTGTGTCTCGAAATGCAAAAACTATTCGACTCGACTAATCCAATTGAGTCGTCACAAAAAAAAATAAAAAACTAATCCAATTGATCGAGCTTGGGCTTCTTATCACTGTAAGGCCCAAACGTGGCCCAAAGCAAAGCCAGGAAAAACGTTTCGCTAGTCTTGGCCTCCTTCGTCGTTTCTCCACGTCTTTGGAGCCTATTGCATGTGGGAGCACCAAACAGGTAAAGTATCACATTTGTGGTTGCTACTAGTTTACCTCTCTCATGGCAATGCGGCACGTTGCTTTTCATGTTTTTTCTAGAGTTGTCGGAATCAGGGCTTTCGGACAGAGAGTGTAAGTTGTGCTCGAAACATGAGAACGTTGAACGCATAGCTAGTGGTTTCAGTCGAAAGATTTGGTTTTTGGACAAAATTCAGAAGAGGGGAAAACTCGCTACCTTGGAGAGAGATTTCTCATATATCACTGGAGTTGTTGGTCTACTGAGTATATTAGTCTGTCCAAAGTCAACTCAGAAATGACCACACTTTTATTCATTCTGTAACATCAAACATAGTATACGTGACACATATAAATACATAACATATCAAGTCTGCAGAGCCGAACTCATATTGTGTCAACTACTACTGAAGTAGTATGTATCTCTGTTTATTCTGAAGCCAATAGTAACTCACAGCCTAGTATAGAAGTACCATACACGAGAGTGCATGTGCCCGCGAGGTCGAGGTTGACGTCGACGTCGGCAAGGAACGGATTGGGCATTGGAGGCATGCGTGCACTTTACTTTTATTCAGCACTTGGGCAGGGGCACCTTGCAGGCGGCGAACACCTTCTTGCCGTTGGGAGTTGACGTAGCGCTGCATGTTGGGGTTCTTCTTATACTGGCAGAAGCAGCTCGTCGGGTGCGCCTTGAGCGTCGCGCAGCACGCCGCGGTGGGCGCTGCGGCCCCGACGATTGCCGACGCGCACGGGGTCAGCTCGCGTCGGGGCGCACGCCGTCGCCGCGCCCGCGCCCGGGGCTAGCAGGTCAGCACCGTGAGGCCGCCACCACACAGGAACAACACCACAGACGCCCTGCTCGCTGCCATGCCTGAAGGTGCAGGTGCGATCGATCGATCGCGAAGAACACCAACGTTTTAATGTGTTGTGTGTCAGTGTGAGTGTCGCTAATGGAGAGTGATCCATGGCATGTATTTATAGGCCTTGAAGTAGGTGATGAGGAGCACCGATCGAGCACGCCGTAAGCGTCCGCGCAACCGACCAAGTTTGGTATGTGAGCAACGGATTAGTGCGTACTATCGCGGGAGGCACAAAGCATGCATTGGGCGGCTGACACGGTGACACACAGCAGAAGGAAACCACTACGTTGGGTGTCCATGTGCAGAGACTAGCTAGCTAGCCACCAAGAATTCAACGCGTGGAGCTGGAACATCAAATGTACGGGCAGGATGATGTTACATCTTTTTTCAGTACGTTTTTCAAGTATGAACAAGATCGACGATCCTTTCTTCTAGAGAGAACTTAGTGGGTTGGGTTAGTGTAGAACGAAGGGAGGCAGGCATCATCATGATGAGCGTGCTGAACCTGAACTGATGACCATGAAGGGATGGCAAAAAGGTGGTTAGCATTCAACAAAGTCTCAGCGGCGTCCACTGCAGAGTTACACGTAGTACAAAGGTCAAGCATGCGCACCCAAATTAAGCTCGGGGTCAGGGCCATCTTTTTCGGACGGCAAGGCCATGCTGGCAGCAGCTTCTTCTTCTCTGTGGATGTCCAAGCGTCGGATCCTCAGAACGGGTGACTGACGTGATCATGGATCAGCATTTCGACATCTGCCTGTAGTCGTGCAAGTACTTGGGTCCAAATAAGGTGATATGCCTAGTTAAGATTTCAATCAATTCGGAAAATTCCTACCACTTTTATAATATCACATAGATCATTTCTCTTTTACACACAGTGATGAGAGCGAGTGTTGTTAATCATTGTCGGCCACGAACAGGTTCACTATCACTTTTATGTGAAGCTTCGTATGTATTGGTCAAAAAAATGAGTTAACCGGTTAGCCCCAACTCGAAGGCATATGTGCACCTCATCGGTCACAAGTGCTCAACCATCTATGTTTTTCTTACGCAAATGCTCTCGGATACCCTTTTGTTAAGGATAAAGTTCATTGTGAACCTCCACTTTTACACGATATTCTGATTTTTAACCTTAAACTATAAAAAAGTGGCTGCTGAATGACCCACAACTGCCGACAATAGACAAATTTGTTCCCTAGCTGGCTTCAATAAAATGCCTAATATAGTGCAACAACTTGTTAAATAGGTGCATCTATCCTAATCAAGAGGATCCAGAAAACTATGAATCCATAAAAAATGTGGAAAATCACAATGTCTTATAGCCCATGCTCTACCACGTGTATAGATTCTATTTAGTCATTGTATATGGCTAGCGCTTTACTATATGTTGATTACCTGATTAGGTTATATGTTTCAAAGAAGTCAGTGACTTAAACATCATGCAAACAACTAGTCACATTATCAATAAAACGTGGAGCACAAAATGATAATTTCAACAAATATTGGGTATAAGATATTAAAGACTAGAAAAAAGAAACAGTAAGATTCCAATACCTCCGAATAGAACACCAATAGATACATCATAACATTCTTAGAAAAATGGTTTTACTTTTTATTTTTATTTAAAATAAATTGGTTATGAATTTTTAGATGTTAAACTAGGTTTTGTTAAAAAGTAGAAACTAGCTAGAGGACCAAATTTGTCCGCGGTCCGGTTTTGTGGTTTGGGGGATGAATATCGCATACTCTCAAAAATAGACTTACCTTAAAAAAATATATTCATTTGGATTTCACACATTTTGGTTTTGTAAAAAAGAATAGTAACAATGTCTTTTAATTATTTCACTACTCCACAACACCAAATCACGTGAGACATCCGGACGGTTAAAAATATTTTTATGGATGGATGATCTAACGCTAAAGGGTAGCGAAAGCCGGCTGACGCTAATTCCTTGTTTACCAACTTATTGTCCACATTGCTATAGGTATTCATCTTTAGTGTTAGCCCCTCCGCCGCTAAAACTAGATATAAGCGTTGCTCTATGTGATGCTAAAAAGGGTGCCAAGACGTCCAGTTTTTTTTTGGGTCATTTCCATATGCGGCCTCCAAGCCCATGGTCAATCGACCCACTTATCCCTCCCACCTAACCCTAGGTCGAACACACACCGGACACACCCATCTAAGTCTTTAAAATGCTTTTGATCTCTTGTTTGATTTGCTATTAAAGTAGCAAAACTCAGCTTCATATACCGTAATTCTAGACAATCACCGAACCATTGCTTTGCTAGCGGGGGATTTTAATTTAGTGAGTAGTCTAAATTCACTCTAAAAAAAAAAGAGTTGAACTAGGACAAGAATAAGACGGATGGTCAAATTAGATTTTAAAAAGTCAAATAATTGTGTTTTTTAGACGGAGGGAGTATATCACAAATACTTCCTCCGTTTAGAAATAAGCGCATATTTTTACTTTTATAGTTCTTATTTGACCATTCTTCTTTTAAAATTTTTTGTGTGAATAATAAAAAGAAAACAATTACTCTAAAAATATCTCTAATGATTGAATAAGTCATAACTAAACAAATAATGTTTATTAAATTTTTTTAAATAAGATGAACGGTCAATTTAAGTAACGAGAAGTCAAAACAAGCACTTATCCGTGGGACGGAGGGTGTAGATGGACTTTTGGCTTGCAATTAGAAAACATGACGGATTTACCCTACAAAACTTAACTCACTCGGTCGTAGTAACTCTGTCATAACTTGACTCCTCGAAATCCCCCACGCTATTTGGATTAACTCAACAAACCAGCTACTCCCTCCTTCCCAAAAGAATGACGTTATGAGAAGTAAAAGCTTGAGTCAAACTTTCTCAAATTTGACTAAGTTTGTAGAAATACGTGCAACATTTAAATCTTCAAATAAATTTGTTAGAAAAACTAGACTTAAGGATCTTTCCGATGATACTAATTACTTAGCATAAATATTTATATATTTTAATATATAATTGCTGGCATTTTAAAAATGTTAACTTTTTTGGGAGCGAAGAATGACACTTATTTTGGAGCGTAGGGAGTACGTGAAAGGCAAAAATCATAACCCCGTAAGGACTCGAACTGGCGACCTCCGGTATCACGGACTTGCGGTGCAAATAGCCGACCTATTTAAAAGTTTAGTTCTTTAGAGACCACCCTCCACCCTATTTTTTAGGGGAAAACAAGGAAAACTTACCTTTAATTAATCACTCCTTGGAATGCACAATCATGTCTAAACGTGCATCTATTTGTGATATGGAGTTTTACTGCGCATACACTCTCTAATTAAACTAATGAGTGGTTTATAATTAAAAAGAGGAAATTTGATTTGTGGAATCGGGATCTAGGATTTGCACTACGTGGAGGGCGACGGCTCGCTTCTAGGGATTTGGGGAGGTCGACTACGTGGGAGCACGACAACCGCCTTCCGGAGACCGGGAGGCCGACTACGTGGAGCAAACAAAGGAAGCCGAGGTGCGTGCCTTGCGTTGCGAGGACAAGCGGAGGCGGCGCAACACGGATTCCACCATCGCTGCCATCATTATAGTGTGCACACACAAACATGTCTCAAACTCAAACACAAGAACAAATCTAGATAAACATTACAAACCATGACAATTCGCACACTAGAACTCAACTAGGTGTTTACAACTCTTAGTAGCACCGTGAAAACCGTAATGTAAAGGGATCAAATCATTTGCGTAACTTCTCTTTACCGACACCATCGATCACGATACTAGTAGATCACCTCTTTCGAAAGTAGTAGGCCCTAGGGACGTTCGGGATCCGATCCTTTTTGAAACTCACGATCCGGTGCTTTCCCCCTATCTGGCGAATGGTAAATGATTTGGACTATCACTTCTTCTAGAATGGGAATGCCGTGCACAATGTCAAAAACGGAGGCGTAGTGGTAATCGACGAGATTTCCTACTAAGAGCAACTCCAACAGTTTTGTAGACATGGTTTGCATTCTTCAAATTTGCCAAAAACGTGAAAAGCGGTTTCCAACGGTTTTTGCAATTTGGACCGGCATTTTGGGCAACTTAAACCATCCTCAACTTGGCAAATATGCCAAGCCGGGAGGGACTTGGCAAATCCTCTCCTTACTTGCATGTTACGTATTGACCACGAAAAATAAAATCATCTCCCTACTTGCATGTTGCATATTTGCTTTTTTTCTTTTGCCAAACTAAATTTGCAAAACTATTGGAGAACCACGGTTTTTTCACTTTGCATATATTTTGTGACTTGGCAAATCATAATTTTGCCAAGTATATTTTGTAAAAGCGTTAGAGATGCTCTAAGTAGCTAATTGTTCTAGAACTAGAACTACTCACGAAGTACTCGGGTTTGTGGCTATAGATGATTTGATCTTTGGAATTCGGATAATGATCTATATTGAATTAGTGTTTCAGGGGGTGCTCTCGCCCTTGCTTATATAGCCTTGAGGGATAAATAGTGGTCTTTGGATCAAAGCGAATTAGTGGATGGTGGAGATGCAATCTCAAAGGCGGTTGGAGGAAGCTTCCGAGAAGGAGAACACATGGCGACAATGGGGAGGGCGACCACCCTATCTAGTGGGGGTCAAAAGCCCTAGTCTAGTCAGTGAGGGCCCCACACCTTGTGTGTGGCGTCTTGCGGGGTCTTCTAGATCCTTCTTTTTCTATTCTAGCCATGTAATTTGAAATATTTATTTGTTTATAGCTATCTCTTAGTATTTTCTCGGTTTTTTTCCTTTAGAGATAAAAAAAAAAATCACACAACTTATAGAAATTGTTAATATAAACCCTATCCTCTAGTGCTCTTATTCTCTTTGGATTGTTTCTCATATTTGTTTACCCTTAAAAAGTTGACGCTATCCACTACCAAGCGTGGCCGAGCTCGACTTCTGGATTGCTCCAAACATTGCTAGTGCGTCGGCATCATGGCAAGTGATCTCCATGGAGTTTGTTGAGGAACTTCCACGGTCTAGTAATATGAACTACTGATTGGTGGTGATAAGAACTCTTAGCCGGTGTTGCTAAGGTATTCTTGAATCAAGTGTGTACCGACTCCATGGTCTTCCTATGGCTACGAGTCTCGCATCGTGACAAGATATTTGTGGTTATCTTTTGGCGAGTTACGGTATAATGCATCACCTCATTCAGCCTATTGGTTGTTCTCAAGGCGTTTGAAGCGCTTTTATGGTCATCCCCCTAGCCATTTTGGTTTGTTCAGTAGTCGGTCGGTGGCGTGCTGAACTATTATTGTGGCCTAGTAATATGGATGTGATGACCGATTTTGTAGCATTTGAATTGATCCCAAAGAGAATGAAGCGCCATGTTTGCTAAACATCGATCCGAAAAGGCACTTCGGTGGTTGTGATATGGTGTTTATCATGATGCATCCATATGTGCGGTCATCTTTGGCCCCTCGAGCTAACTAGAAATTAGCTTTCAAATACTATGGTCCATTCAAGGTCATTGCTCGCATAGGGTCTATGGCGTATAAATTGGAACTACCGCCCACAACTTTCATCCATCCTATGTTCCACATTTCGCAATTAAAGCAAGCAATTCTTCTTGGTACCTCGGTAATTCCTACCATTCCCATCGACATTGAACTTCCTCAAACCCCTATGGCAATCCGCACTATCGCATGATTCGAGGGGGGTGACAATGAGGTAGATCAAGGATTGGTTCAATGGTCGAATTGGCCTCAAGAAATGGCTACCAGGGAGTCATTGGAATCTCTTTGTCAAGCATTTCCTCGTGCCTGCTTGGGGTCAAGCAGACCCTCAAGACCCGAGGAATGTCAACAACACCCCTACCGGGCGTGTGGAGCGCGTGAAGCGTGTGCTCAACAACAAGGTAATCGGGAACATGTGGGCATGAGTGCACCGTGGTGCACGAGTCCGTGGTGCGTGGCGGCCATATAAGCGAAGGAGTATAAGAGATATTGAGAAGAGAGTGGAAGGACATCATTTGTATTGAACCCAAACAAACTCGCTAAATTTAATGGTCGATTCACCCCAATTCCCCCTATGTGTGGTTCCTCCTCTTCACCCAAATTTCTCCAATCCTTTCCCCGATTCTATCCTACCCTAATTCATGTGTTGCTAATAGTCCATGAGCATGATTGTATTGCCGCTAAAGTACTCAAGCGAAAAGAGAAATTATTGGTTGGTGCAGGAAACATGGCGCCGAGAACAACATTTTTTAAAAAACTAAGCCCAAAGCGCATAAGAAAACGACACGCATTAGGGGTGTGTCGGACCTTGGCCAAATGACCGAGCTAGATTTTTTTTTTGGGGCGAAATACACTAGATACTCACAAAAAAATAAAATGATGTTGACACCTCTTATCTAGGTACAAGCTGTAGCATATGTTTGTACATACACATACTTAGTCAACACACACACTACACACAGGCCCATGTACAAAAATGGTATTACTTTTATTTTTTTATTTAAAATAAATAGGTTATGAATTTTAGATGTTAAACTAGGTTTTGTTACTAGAAACTAGCTAGAGGACCAAATTTGTCCGTGTCCGGTTTTGTGGTTTGGGGATGAAAATCGTACTCTCAAAAAAAATGGACTTACCTAAAAAATAAATTCATTTGGATTTCACCATAGGTTTTGTAAAAAGAATAGACCAACTAACAATGTATTCTTTAACTATTTCACTACACTACAACACCAAATCGCCCGTAGACATCCGGACGCTAAAAATAATTTTTATGGATGGATGATCTAATGCTAAAGGTAGCGTAGAAACCTACCGACGCTAATTCCTTGTTTACCAACTTATTGTGTGTTGCTATAGGTATTCATCTTTAATGTTAGCCCGTTTGTCGCTAAAACTAGATATAGCGTTCTCTATCCGATGCTAAAAGGGCGCCCCACGCCCAGATTTTTTGGGTCATTTCCATATGCGGCCTCCAAGCCAATGGTCGACCCACTTATCCCTCCCACCCAACCCTAGGTCGAACACACACGGACACAACCATCTAATTTGCATGCTTAAGTATCACAAGTAATAAGTGAATAGTTAAGTTTTTTTTTAGAGTATCTATTTACAATATGATTTGACTTGCTTGGCATAGGTGTAAGCTACAAAAAAAAAAACTGAAAACCAAGTTCCAGTATGAGATCGTCAAGTTTTTCATTAGGTATCAATCTACATTTATATTATTTTATATCCTAGACAAAAACTAAAAAGCACAATAACTTTAATTGATCATGGATCTAAATTACCAAGTTATTGATTCTAAGGTTTTGGTTTTAGGGTTTGCTAGGGTGCTACGTGGCAAGTTTGTGGATGACTTAAGCTGATTTAGGTGTTGGTTGATATCTTTTTAGATAGTGTTGTGTGATGGTACTAGATATTATGGACTTATTATTGATTAATCAATGTTTCATTTTGTATTGGCTAATTTGACCAAATATATGTATATGAATGTATAGACTTGATCATGGAGGAATCCTATTGTATGGCAAATGTGCATGATGATGTTATATTGAACTTTTTATATTAAATAGAAGCCACGTGGACTCTTTATTTTTTAGTCCATTTAAATCATCCCGTTAAACTATCTATCGCTGAAATTATTTGTAACATCAAATTATGTATTGGGACTAATGTGTTATGGATTGCCTCTTGCTAAAAGTTAGCAATAGTGTCGTGGTCTAATACCACGGTCACGAGTAATTGATCGGCTAATGTCTTGCGACGATGACCTAACTCAATAGACAATGACACGAGGTTTATCTTGGGTTCGTGGCAAATCGGGCTCCCTAGTCCGGTCGGGGTCACTATTCGAGCTCAAGGCTCAAATGCGGGGGTGTGTACAAGCTGGGCGAGAGAGGGAATGAGCTCCCAATTCTCCACGTAGTGTGTAGTGAGTGTCGATGGTAGAGATGGAAGGTGAAGATGATCCCATTCAATGGCCATAGTGCCCCTTTTATGGTGCAGGGGGCACGCACAAAGGGCTCCAAGGGAGGAAATCTAACGTAAGGGTAAAGGGGAAATGTACAGATTACGGTGCGGCGCGCTGTGTCCGCACGCGCGGCGCCGTTCCCAGCCAGCCTACGCAGTCCGCTCCCTATCTAACTCGGTGCGGGGGAGATTGGCGTAGGGATCTCGATGTCGAGTGGGTCCATCCGCCGAGCTCGGAGCTTGAGGATGCTTCAACGGTAATCGGCGTGCCCGTTTACACTCGATCGAGTGTTACGCCTGGGTGGTGTCACGTCGATCGTCGGGCCACGCCCTCTCTCGGTATGCCCGACACCGCTAGCCGCAGCGTCATTGTTGCGCGTCGTTTGTCGGTGGCCGTGGGGAATCCCGGGCGTGTGACGAAATATGTGGGCGGGAGGGCTCTCGGTACAATCCTCTCGTCCCCAGCGTTCAGCGTTAGCCGAGCTTGGCTCCCAATGACCGTTGTTCCGTCGCGGGTTTTGTCGAGAACGGCGTGTCGTGGCTACTCGGTCCGTAGCGCGCCTTCGATACTCCAAGTACCGGCACGGGGGTCGAGGCCCGATATCCCGATCTTATGCGGATCACGGCGCGGTCTCGTCTGATGGCTAACCGTAGGTAGCTAGATCCGCTCGCCCGAGAGCTCAAGCTCGCGTGAGTCGGAGGAATTCCCTTTAGCTTCCCGAGGTCCGGAGCTGAGGCGATGGGTCGCGATTTGCTGGGGTCTTGCCGCTGTCTCGGGTGGGCCCGCGAGGCCGGTCGAGCTCGAGCTCGCATCGAGACGGAGAAACTTGCCCGAGCCCGCAGCTCGTGGTGAGGCGGGTTTTAGAGCTCGCCTGTGGCCGGAATTCCAAGCGGGCTCCTTACGTGGCCCGACTCAATCGTGGGCGCGACTCTTAGCTACGCTTGATCGCCGGATTAGTTCCCCGAGTTGGGGATCCTTGATTTAGTCCCCGACAAATAGAATATCAATAGACGCTATAGATATTCAAAGTGATAGATGATCCGTCAGTAAAAACTGCTGTCCGTCGCTATAGAGTTTTACCGTCGGGACTTACTGGCAGCTAAAGTCCGTCGCTATAATGTTTTAGTGTCACGTTAGATTGCCCATCTCTAATATGGTGTTGTGGTGTAGTGTTTGAAGCAACGGTGATGAAAATCAAAATGTTGTAGGAGTGGACACCAATGGCGTGGGCATGGGTATTCATTTTTAAAAGTTTTGTTCGACTTTCACTGCCTCTTTGAAACTGGTGACGGTGATGAAAATGTTGAGTGGACACTGATATCGACCTCAGCAGACTCCCCAATCATGCCCATTCTGTGGGAAGTACGGGATGAAAAGGATTCAAAGGGTTTTCAACCCTTATGATTACTGTGTTGCACCAAAAAACTGGTTTAGGGAGTAGTTGTCTAAACTCTTTAAAATGCTTGATCTCTTGTTTGATATTGTTATTTTGCTATTAAAATAGCAGAACTCAGGTTCATAGACCGAGATTCGAGAAAATCACTGAACCATTGCTTTTGCTAGCGAGGGGATTTTTAATTTAGCTTAGTAGTCTAAATTCACTAAAAAAAAGAGTTGAACTAGGACAAGAAAGTGCTACTAAGCTACAAGCTTCTTCCGCTTTTTAGACGCTCCATAATGTGTTGCTTAAGTGGTGCTATATAATGAGAAAAAAGATTGGAGTACCCCTCTCAACACGAGTGGTGCTAGAAAAAGAGGAGTGGTGAATGTATAGTTACACCTTGCCTGTTTGTGTCGTGGAGTGAGAAGGGACAGAGACAACAACAGTAGCGAGGAGCTGTGAAAGTACCATGCACCACACATTATTGGCATCACTAGTGATGCTTGCACACTGCAATTGAAATTTTTTGAAACGATAATTTTTTTTTTTTTTTTTGAAACGAGCAATTGAAAATTAGATCAAGCATGACATCAGCATGGTCTGCCTCTACCTTTTTAGCACCACTCATAGTGTGCGTGGAGGGCCTTTGCCTTAATAGTGGGCTCGAGCAGTAATAATATGTCCATTGGACAGAGGAAATTTTGCACAATAGTCATGTACTCATTTGCATATATATAGCGCGCGGATGCATGCATACGTCATTATTACATCATTTATTTATTCATACACACTCGTATCTGTCCGAAGAGCTCGGTAGATCGATACAGGCAGCGGATCAAGTACGTCAACACCATATAACGGAACACGTACGCATATACCACACTCTGTCCCTGTCCAGTGGGCCATGCGTGCCACCGACAGAAGAGGTACATCACGTCAGATCACGAACGCGGCGGCGGCGTTCGAATTAGCACGACGGCACGGGCACCTTGCAGGCGGCCATGGCCTTCTTGCCGTTGGGCGAGTTGACGTAGCGCTGCAGGTTGGGGTCGCGCGCGTACGTGCACAAGCACGGCTGCTGCTCCTTGAGCCTGCTGCAGCATGCAGAGGTGGGCGGCGAGTTGCCGATGATGGCGCCTGCGCACGGGGTCAGCTGCGTGGCGTCGCACGTCGTCGCCGCGACGGCGCCCCGTGGCGCGGCGGCGCACAGCAGCAGCAGGACCACCAGCGCCGCCAGCAGCACCTGCGAAGGCTTCGTCGCCATGGCTGCAAGCTGCTTCGAGAATCGAGAGATCGAGCGAGCTCGACGACGATTAGTAGCTATAGCTTATAATTACTACACTAGTGCGTGGATGGTGGTGTGTGGTGCGAGCGACCGGAGAGACACCGGCGGCATTTATAGGCACGTCGTCGAGGTGCAAGCTGTGCAGTGGCAATGCAGGGGCGGCAGACAGTCACCGGCCCATTGCTAGTGCAGGACAAGTGTGCAGCGCAGATTGACTTGCGAGAGAGGAGCACAAGATTGACTTGCGAGAGAGGAGCACAAGTGCAGGGATATGCGCCACTAGTGTAGTGAGGGAGGACAGGACAGGATCGATGATGATGTGCATGAGCATGATTGTATTGCCGCTGCACTACTCGAGCAGAAAGAGAAATTCTTGGTTGGTGCAGGAAACATGGCGCCGATAGCAACTTTTTTTCTTCTTCTTCAACTGAGCCAGAGCGCATAAGAAAACGGCACGCACTAGGGGTGTGTCGGACCATGGACAAAAGCAGGGTTTGGTGGATCGGCAAAGATAAGGTTTGTTATATACTGAATTAGTGAATTGTGCTGCTCATTCTGCTGATTAGATCAGATAATAGTTGAGCTGGTTGAAGTATGAGCAAAAGGTGTTTTACTTTGGCAGTTAATTTAGTTGCTTTGCAAAGCAAAATAGAACATAAAACATCTGGTAAAAGTGAAAATTAAAAAGTGATTGGGTGGTCAGGGCCAACTAGCTGACCATTTTGGGTAGGGTAGATACAGGAGCCATTTTCTCCCTTTTTTAAAAAACTTGAATTGTATTTATAAAATTGCCACTTAACTCCCTTTCATACATTTGCTAGGCTGTTGCTGCTACCTGCTAGCGTGGTATTTACATATACACACAAGAGAAAATAAAATGGTTTCACTTGTACTGTACAGCAAGAAATCGCTTGTGTTGCAAAGTGTTTGGTGAAACTGTACTAACCGGCCTCAAAAAGCAACTCTCCAAACATGCTAATGACCATTGCATTCTTTCTCTTGTTTTATAATAAAAAATATATATGTATATTAAAACAAATGCTAATGCCCATTCCATTAGGCCAACATTTCTGTAGTGGCAATGGCACTTGCCTCTCAGCTATTTCGCATCAAAGTGACAGGTCTTCAGGTTCACGAAACATCTGGTCCTAGACGTCAGAACACAGATGAGCCTTATGCACTCTGAAAAGTAAACCAAACAAAGTTCAGTCAGAAATCAGGTTAAAAAACATCTTGCCTTTTACCATAAGCCTCCTATGTAAGCTAATTACAGTGAATCTTTTTTGTGACGACTGCATATGGCTTCAAGGCTGTAAGAAGGAATCCCTGAGCTGTTGGAACACCTCCTGCTGAAGCAATCCTTGCCCCATATTCGTTTCTTTCCCCTGAACCCTCCAGCACAAAGCTATCCTTGCCTTCTCATGCCAAGATCCTATATCCTGCATCCCCTGTCCTAGTATCTGATGACAGATTATAAGGCCTAGAGCTGTCGTGACCAGACGAGTTACTACCAAACGCAGCAGGAATTTCTCAGATGTCTCAAGCCAAGCTACCTCATGTTCAGACCGACTCTTCAGACGACGATGCACCGACGATAAAGCTTCCTCATGTTCATAGGCGCAAATCAGTTGATACGCTACTCGATGACCGGAAAGGTGAAACGCTTTGCTAGTAACACTAGTATTTTTCTGAAAACTCTCGTGTCTCAAGGCGCTGCTGGTGCCTGACTGAAACTGAATCGGCTCCACTCCACTATGATCTCTGAACTTGTTTGGGTTTTCAGTTTCTGACGTCCTGCTATGGAGGAACAGAAACTTGTCAGCAGGGATCCTTGCAGGGGCAACATTGGTCTGGTTCCTGTTCGACGTGGTTGAGTACAACTTAGTAACGCTTCTTTGCCACATTGCACTGCTTGGGATGCTTCTGCTCTTCATTTGGTCGAAAGCCGCGCCTCTCTTCGACAGGTTCGTTGCCATGGTATCTAAGTTTATGTAGCTACTTCATCTCACTGGATAAGGGAGCAGTTATCAAGTTAAAAAACCTCTCGTGTTTTGCAGGCCGCCTCCACAGATCCCAGAGGTGATCGTTTCTGAACAAGCGTTCAGAGAAGTTGCACAGACTGTCCACTACAAACTGGCTCACTTTGTGTCAATCCTGTATGACGTTGCATGCGGGAAGGATCTCAGGAAGTTTCTCATGGTAAGTATGATTTGCTTCTTCGATCTGTGTCCAATAGTGTGTATCACCAAGTCTTATGACGGTCACATTTTTGTCACGCATAGATTTAGAGTTTTGCTGACTTGCAGTTCTCAAAACTCAACAGAGAAATATAAACTGATGTCATAAGTTCTTCAATGGCATAAAGCAATCTCAACCTTCGATCTGATTAGAGAAAATTCATTAAGCATATGAAGTTTACAAAAATAGCCTCTGTGCCATCTTTGTTTTTTCCTGTCAACTCACAGCTGTGAATTCATCCAAGTATTTATTTTCTTTCTTTATCATTGTAAAAAGGTGATTGGGTCTCTGTGGATACTGGCGATACTTGGAGACACTTGCAGCTTCACCAGACTATTATATGTTGGTAAGTATCTAAAGAGAAGTTGCACAACATCATGAAAAAAAGAACAACAACTTGTCCATCTGTACTCATATATATTCTGACGATTTGTCATGACTTTCCTGACTAGGATTTTTGTGTGCTCTGACATTACCGGCATTATATGAAAGATACGAAACAGAAGTGGACCATCTTGTGGCCAAGGGCCATGAAGACCTCAAGAAATTCTACAAGAAGGTTGACTCCAATGTGCTCAACAAGATACCGAGAGGCCCTGTCAAGACAAAAGTTCTCTAAGATATAGTACTTTGTCGGATAATTTCCAGTCCATGCGAGCAGTCCTATACATAAAAATATAGTAACCAATCACCAGATAATTTCAAATCATTTTTTTATGACATCGGATTGTACATGTTAGACTACTGCTGCAATGATCCACAATACTTTACCGTGTCAGCAATAAACAAGTATAAAATCTGAGGTAATTGCAGGAAAATAATTGTTGTCAAAACCGAAGTGGCAAATAAAATTCGAGGTCACGTGGTGTGTAGGATCAATCTTTGCTTCAACTAATAGTATGTTGCAACCCATGTTTCTTTCATGTTCTGAAAAGAAATTAAACATATGCGTAATCAGCTGTTGTCTCCCTCTGTGAACTCGTGAAGATGAGCCTTGCAGCCTTGTCTATGTTGAAAGGTTTTCTGGTTGTGGTAGTGAAATTTGAGTGGGCAGCCTCCACATATTTGCCAACGCACAAAGCAGTTGGTGTTGCCCTCTCATTCTGTTTTTCCATTACTTGATGAATATAAATCGTGTTGTGACAATAAAAACATCACGAGGAAAGTGTGATAGAACCAAATGAGCAGGCAGTAGAAATATGCACTGCACAAAGGAAATATGCACTCGTCCAAAGGTGCTATCAAAAGGAAGGAGGAAATGACAAACATTTTTTTTTTTGAAACGAATGACAAGTAGAAATATAGCACATGCCATGTGTGCGCACATCCTTTATCCAACGGCTCAGTTTACTCCATGATTCGTACAGACCAACCCACTCTTACCCACTTTCCCAAAAAAAAAAAAAAAAAAAAAAAAAAACACTAAGCCCGATTTGTCCAACCAAAAAAAACACCGATGCACAAATCTCAAAGCAAAATGAACACTGCGAGACAAGGGGTGGGCTCACAACGTTATGATTTTGAATTTCTAGTAGTAGTGATCTCTTTTGTCGAACAATTGTTAGAACATGGTAATAGAATTATTAACTGAAGCAAAAAGGGAAAGCAATGGTAGGAGGCATGAGACATCAGCTGTTAAACAGAATCCTCCATTAATTCTCAAAAAAAAAAAAAAAAAAAAAAAAAAACAGAATTCTCCGTTCCTCCTTGTCCTCCTGTAATGCTCAAATATGATTCTAGTCCTCCCCGTCCTCAATGTTAAGCCACGTTTGGTAGAGCTCCAAATAGCTTTATCTTCATTGTCACATGCACTGTTCACATGAGCTCCTTTATCCTCTCCTTGGAGCTTTTTTTTTGTTTTTTGCTTCACCTTTTTTTTTTCAAACTCGTTAGTCATTTAATTGTTTTTCATTCAACGAGCCATGCAAAATCCATTGGGACGCCTAAATGCATTTTATATTTATTGTTCTAATAGAAGAAAAAAAAATCCTTTGAAAGAGAAAAGAAATACCCTCGTAGAATAATATTTTTCAAGGGTGTATTGGTTTGCTTCCGCATATGCAAATAGGAAACATTCATATGAGGAACTTTCTAGATAAATTACAAGATATATATGAGACATTGTTGCCACGCTTTAGGTTAAAGTATAAAATATTCTAGATCTAATAATTTGCATGATGCTAATTATTTGAGAGATAGATAAGCATGAGGGAGATTCTATTAATATAGAAAAGTGTAGAAGGTTGCTATAGAGTATAATCCTATATGTAATATAGCATTTAAAATTGTCGTCAAATATAATGTATTCTCTAGGGGGAAAAACAATTTTACATTAAATACTTTCCATTTATCATTCAACCACCATTAATCACGTTAATGGTAGCGTTTGATTAGGAAATAAAATGACTGTCTTTTTAGATAAATGATAGTTCATATCCGGCCTCATCTATCAACAGGTAGAATCAAAGCAATTATTACAAAGTTTAGCCTTTGAAGGCCAACACTCAATCTGTAGAGAACTCCATCTCACATACAACAACCTGGAATTAAACGAGAAAAAGCATTAACTAAGCATGACCAATAAACCTCTTTGACAACCATCCTTTTAAATTAAAGAAATGCAAAGCCGACTTCTCTAGGTGTTATCCTTGCTCCTGCTGATCTTCGTTGCACTCTTGCCCATTGTCGAAGCCAGTGCGTTCCTAGCAAGAACCTCGCAAAAAGGGTTTTAGTCTATATTTATATATTAAAAAAAACTAGCTCATTTCTTGTTATCAAAATTGCGCAACACAATGTTGATCCAAATTTGATTTCTTTTTTGTATATTATGTTTCACTATGTATCTATACATAATGTATATCTAAGTGCCTAGCAAAGACTATGAATCTTTATCATTAGGCATGGAGGAAGTAATATACAGAGAATTTTGATATTGGCTTTTCTAGATATATTATTTCTACTTATGTATCTAGATTCTAGACATAGTGTATATCCCCAAGTGCATAGCAAATCTATGAATTAAAAAAGGCCAAAAATGCTTTTATATAATTTCAAATGAAGAAAGTAATATATTGAGATTTTTTTTCTTAGAAAATCACAATTCCTTCAGCCACTAAAATATTTATTTGCGGGAACGAGTCCGGCGACGCTGATCCAAACTTCTTTTTTCCTCAATCCCCTTCTCCAACCTCTTTCCTCCCGAGATCCTCCCGCCTGCTGGGAACCCATCTCCGACCCTTCCACGGCTCCACCCCTGCCAGCACACCCGCCCGACCGGGCGCCTTCTCCGCCTCCCTACCTCCAGCGGGGTCGCAGGATTGGCCGGAGGGCGCAGACTGGCCTGTGGCGGTCACGTCGACAACATGGCAACCGCGTGTGCGTGTCGGCCTGGATATCAACTGCTGACGAGCGGTGGCCGGCGTTGACGATGCTGCCGCGGCTGACACGCAGGATCGCAGGGTAAGTCGTATCCTGTTCGGATTACTGAAACCCTGTGTTCCCGCACTATGTATTCGTTTCAGACTCCGGCCGAGATCTCTCTGCTCTCTCCATACTCCCTTCTTTATAAAAGTTGGGGAAAGGTGAGATTCTTTTTGCATGTTTGGGGCAATTTACGCCGAGATTGGAATTCAGGGCTCTTCACTCATACTCAGAATTTTCAGAATATCCAGCGTCTGTTTACATTACATGGTCGAAGTACAGTACATAGGATCTTAGATTGTCCTCCTGACACACCAACATTCTCCTATTGTCTATTCCAGTGCAGATTATCTCAGAGTCGATCAACTTTAGTTTGGGTGACATGGCGACGGTGAATAAGAGGAGAGCTGTAGCAGCATCTGACGTCGGTGCACATTTCCTGCCGGAGGAGATAATGACAGAGGTGTTCCTACATCTGCCCATCAAATCCATCCTCCGTTTCCGGGCCGTCTGCCGGTCCTGGAACGCAGAGCTTTCCTCCGACGAGTTCTGCCGCCTCCACATGGCCAAGTCCCAATCGGAGCCAGCGCCGCCGAACCTGTTCTTCACTTCACCAACAGCTGGTTTCGACGCCACCGCGGTGTACTCGAGCTCATCGTCAGGCCCCAACGACGACGGCCTGCTGTTCACTCTCGACGACGTTCGCGGCGGCGACTTCATCGACGTGACGCCGGCGCCCTGCCGCGGCCTCACCCTTCTCCACGACCCTTTCGAGCCAGCTTACCATGTCTTCAACGCGTCCACGAGGGCAGTCACCCGGCTGCCACCGTGCCAGGACGCGGATTTTGTGACTGCTGGACTTGGGTTTGATGCCCGGACGAACAAGTACAAGGTTGTGAGGTTATGCAGATGGGATTGGTTTGATAAGCGGCATATCAAGTGCGAGATCTACACGCTCGGGGAGATCATGGGGATCAATGGAAGCCGCCTGCTGCAGGTGTACCCTTCAGGTTCTGTAAGGCTGCTGCAGCAGCCATCAGCCATGCTGGATGGGGTAAACTGCTGCCAGTATTTGCGAATGGGGTTTCTGCATTGGCTTCTCAGTCCCAAGTTCGTTGCTAAACGGCCACGAGATGCCATCCTATCCTTTTCTGTCACAGATGAGACCTTTGCATGGGTCCGATCGCCGCCATTTGAGACAATATCAGGTGTCCACTTGGTGGAGCTTGGTGGCCACCTGTGCACGGTCCGGGACCTCCGTCATGCCGCCGGCATGCTGGAGATTTGGAAGCTGAATGACCATGAATCTGGTGGTTGGTCATTGAACATCGCATTGATCTTTTCGTCAAAAGAAAACATCGCATTGATCTGTCGCGGCAGCATGTTGGCAGAGCTGATTTATTAATGGAGCCTCAGATTATTAGAGTTCTTGGTTCTATTGGCAACGGTGGGTCATCCATGAAGAAGATAGTCATTGCTACATCCAAACGCAAGGTGGTTGTCTATGACCCTGTGTTTCAGTCTCTAGAAGAAACTGTCATTGCAATCAGAAAGACCCATTCGTCTTACCAGGCTGAAAATCTTGCTCTTACCAGCATCTCCCTACTTCAAGAGACCCTTGTTCCAGTGCAACAGACAAATGAAGAGAGAGCCCTGTCAGCTCCCCTGGCTAAAGCGGCTAGGGAGATTGAAGGACCGAAACGGCGACCAGGAGGGGGTGAATGGGAGCCTCGATTTTTTTTTTCAATTTTGGATCATCGGCTCAACCCCGACTCAAAAGCAAACTCACACAAGGTTCGAATAACACGCGTGCTAACTGGTAGCAAGGTGTAACAGCAAAGAGAGCACCGAGATGTCCACTAACCCAAATGATTGGGTGGATGTTCCCTGGGAACACCGGGACACCTCAAAAGATCACACACGATCGTGGAGCACAAAGATCGAACGGAGAGGAGAGAAAATGAGTCACCCAACTTCTATAGAGAAGAAGTGAGTTCTCAAATCTAAAATACCAACGCCAACTCGTGACGAGTATCGAGATAAATTCCCTATATCGATAGAAAGTCATCGCGAAAATCGGATTGCAATTCGGATCACAGAGAATGATGGATTTGCATGGCAGACTCGAAGGTGCACGGCCTACCAATCAACAACAGCTTGAGTCACACCTGCAATAGATACCGAAGAGTCAACCTGAATTCACAAGCAAGAACAGAGCAAGAGAAATTCACTGTCGTACCGCACTTCGATGCTGAAGAACACAAAACCAAGGCTAAAAGCTGCTGCCTGTCGCTCGGTGAAAACACGAAGCCAAATACAACGAGCAGGAACAATTGCAAACTGTAACTAGTAGACTAGCACAACAGCCAGAAGAGACACCTCAAAGCTCTCACGATTAGGAAATAATTGATTGGTGAAATTTCCGGCTACTAGCTAAACAAATGAGATCAAAATAAATGCACCAATCATTAGCTCATGATTGCTAAGTACTAGATCGGGGTTACAGGAAGGAAATTAGTACGTAGACTTGCTTTACCTTGGCGAGTGCTGAAGCTGTTACCTGTTCTTGCTGGAATCCGCACGGCAGCACCCAGGAACTGAGGATGCGGAGATCTGCTCAAGCGAGTGCAAAAACAAGATCGATGCTTTCCTGGGACCTGCGGTGAAACTATCAAAGATAGCTGCTGAAACAGCTAGACAGAGGAGCTGCACACAAACTGCAGACTGATGAACAGACGCTCCAACTGAAAAGAAGGGAAATCACAGGGCAGCTGGACTGCACTCGCGCTTGATTCATGCTCGGCCTGGATTGGGAGGCGCTATAGCGCTGCAGCGATGCTACTTGTTCCCCTGCACCAGATCTCGAGAACGAACTCGAACAAAGAATAGAACCTGACGAACCGAAAAATAGCCGGGCACCAAATCGATCGGAACTCAGCCAAATCAGAAGAACTCGAGCCCAAAATCTGGTCAGACAAAATTTAGCATAGCCGCAACCTATTCCCAAGAAATTATTGCCTGAAATAAACTCGAACTCCGGGAATCTCAGATCTTGGCCAAGAACGAAAATAGCAACAAAAAGCAACTCGAGAGAAAATAAATCAGGACAGCAGGCACGAACTGATCCCAAAAGCCACCATGGCACAGGCTGGTTAGGGGCAGCCCTTCCCCACTCAAATTGATACAAATCGGTGGACCTCTCACCCGGTATTTGGAACCCTAGCTAGAAAATGCGAAAATGAGAAAAAAGGGGGGAGGATGGCTGCCATCCTCTATATATGGTCCTTATTTTTCATCCCTATTTTCGCCTCTTCGATACATATGAGCCAAACCATTAACCCTAGGGCTATTTTGGTCGACTCAGGTTAATTTTGATCCGACGGCCACCGCGCTCCTCATCTGCGCGGCCTTGCTCCACGCAATCTCCCGGGATGCCGCCACGCGCCGTCCTTCCGCCCACGGAACGCCCCGGGTTTTGAGGCCCAAACCCGTGAAAACCCCCCGATGGTTTTGAGGCTCAAACCACCAAACCCGCACCCGTGGTTTTGAGGCCCAAACCACGAAACCCGCGCCGATGGTTTTGAGGACAAACCACCAAACCTCCTCGACACGTGTCATCGCCGTCTTGACCGCCCGAAGTCGCCAAGTCATCCGAGCTCCCCGCTCGCTCGCACGCCGCCGTCTTGACCCGATCGACACGGTCCCGCCACGCCCTTTGCATTCGTCGATGTCCCGGATGTCAGCCACCATGGCTAGCCACCCGGGCGATCCGGTCCCTCGGTCCAAGCCTCACGCCCCGTCCTTCACCTCCGCGGTCCGTCGGCCCGCACGTCCTCCCTTGGCCCCTTCACCCCGCCGTCGCCTACCATCTCCGAGCTCCACACCGCACAACACGAACCAAGAGATACGCCTCGACACACTCCACGTGTGCCGGTGAACATAGCCGAAGCATAAAGAATAAAAAGAAAATAGAATTAAAATGTTGACCGTTGACAATCACTCAATCACAAAACTAAACACATGTGACCTAAATCAACCATGTGTTCGCAGAGATCTTGCTGCGACTCCCAGCTGACTGTACCATGCGATGCAAACTTGTTTGCAAGCAGTGGCTCAGCTTGATTGAGGGTAACAGCTTTGCGCGCTCTTATTACTCGCACAACAACATGGACAAGAGGCTCAAGATCATGCTTGTGGGCAATGGCATCACTAGAGGATCCGTATTCAGTTTTACTCCCTGCTCAGAGTTGCTTCAGCGTGTTCGTAGGTATGGTGATATATGGCTCAAATCAAAGGTGGTCTGCTCCAAGCCTTGCCATGGCATGAACCTGATAAGCACTGAACTGGAGGATTATCTCTACAACCCCTGTACAGGTTTCAGCCTAGTGTACAACAGTCAATTGCCAGCATCGGTCCACGTATCACCTTGGAACACTCGTAGCAACCTACGAGCAGAAGGCCTTGGCCATGCTTTCGCACTCAGCCGCAAGATCGTTGGCCTGGGTTTCAATCCGTCGACGCAGGATCATGTAATTGTGGAATTGTTCTACCACGAGATGGACTTCGAATCCCGTCGATATTTCTGGACATGCAAAGTGTTTGAGTGTAGCAGTGGCTCCGTGAGAAGCTGCTACCCTCCACCTCTGCCTGTGAGTGACATGCCGCCGGCCTATCTTGCAGGAATGCTCTACTGGATGACTGATCCAAGTTTGGGTGACAGTGATGCGAGGGCCGTTGTGTCGTTTGAAATAACAACATGTGAATTTGTTGTGTTCTCCTGTCCTCCATGCATTGCTATGTGGAACAGCACAAGTGCTTCCACTGCTTTTGTGGTTGAGCTTGAGGGAACGTTGTGTGCTGTTCTTGCAGACCCTGATGCAGAAACGTTAAGTATCTGGAAGCGAGAGAATGGTCAGTGGTACAGCACATACACGGTGTATTTGGAAGGTTGGCCAGGCTATTCCCTCAGAGCAAATGTTGTGGTGCCATGGGCTGTCGATCCCAAGGACGGGAAGATCTTGCTAAACACGGGGAGGAAATTGGGATTCTATGATCCAGCAAGGCGTCATATTGAGAACCTGTATGATCTTGACGAGGCGCTGCGTTTCAGGAGTACAGAGCAACCTTCTCGTGTTGCAGTCCCTGAAAATCCTCACATTGCTAAATTGAAACGTGTTATTGAGAAGTTGTATTCAGAGGAACCACGTCTTGCGCAGCACAAGTTTTCAGAAGATGATCCTTGGCCTGCTTTATCCGTCAGAGAGCAGTGTTTGGAGGAGATAAGAGATTCATTACAGATTGGTGAAATAATGCCCCTTGGTCCCTATGTTATACGAGGAGAGCCTGGCAAGTTATTCCCAAAAAAGCGCAGATCAAGGGTTTTATCACAGTTTCGATAGCATGGCTATATGCTCTCTTTTTTTTTTTTGGGGGGGTGGTTTATTTCAGTATCTAGCGTTGGGATATACTAGTGGGCAACAATCAACAAGACCTGTCATCAGCAATGTCTCTAGTGTCTTCTGATCATGTACTGATCGATTGTAAGTTGTAACACTGATGTTCCTTATAGCTCTGGTTTTCGAAATGTAAAACTTTTCCTAATGAACAGAACGTTTTTGGAATGAAAAGCATGTTTCTTTTGTTCCTTATATCTCTGGCAGCTTTTTAAGACAGGACAAAAAAAAGAAACTTTTACGCTGGGCCTAAAAATGAAACTGTCTTGGCAGCCTACTGTAATCTTGTTTTTGTTCTTTCTTTGCTACTGTACTTTTTGCGTCTAATCTTTCAATAAAGTTCTCTGTAAGGGTTCTGGCACCTCCAGTTCCCTCAAAAAAAAAAAAAAAAAAAAAAAGAAAGGTTCAGGCGCATGCCTCTGGCAAGTGTGCTCGACCTTGAGGTTGAGGTGCTCGCCGGAGTTACTGGCCAGTGACCTACCCAACTCGGACGCAACTGAGACGACTGCAGGAGACGATGACTGGGGTTGGCACTCGGTAACCAGAAAATTTTGGTAATTGCAAATTTATTTATTAAAAATTTCTGCCTGATTTTAGTTTAAAGGAACTTTATTAAAAGAATATTATTTGAAATTCCGGATGGTCCTTAATTTCTGTTTGAGTTTTACCAGATATACTTGAAACTGACAAAACCGATAATTTTGACTGAATTATAGTAGCATTTTAAATCAATAATAAAACCGATCTGGTGCATTGTAGGAGTATGTCAGGTTATTATGTCTGCCTACACGGTAGATGTTGAAAGAAGCACTGCCCTGTTTTTGCGTCACTCCATTCTGGATGTCGCTGTCTTGTCACGTTTTTGGCTCCTGAGCTATGCCTGATGCAACCTATTGCCATTCATCCTAAATCACAGCTAAAGCATGCTTCTTTTTTTTTTTTTTTTTTTTTGAATTAGGCTGAAGTCTACGATATATAATCTGTCAACTAACAGATAAATCCTGGGACACGCTGACAACGAGAAAATAAATAGGGCTTTGCCCCTCCTGTTTCATAAGAAAAACGAGAAAATAAATAAAAATATAGATATAGAGAAGGGAAAGCAGCCTGCACTATTTCCAATTCTCCAGACTTTCTAGGATGGATGATGTACCACAGCACCATGCGGCCATGGGCCCAGCAAACTCAAGCCCAGGAGCCCATGCAAAAGATTTCTTCACTTGTGATTCCCTTGTGAAACCGTTGCCCAAGGATGGATGTACCACAGCCCACGGAATTGCTGGATGGCCTAGGGGAAAGCTGGTTAATTAAACAGCTGATGATAGATTAGTACCACATCGTGCAGTTGGTACGGATGGGGTTATGGGTCAGGTATAAGAGAAAGGGCCGTGCTACAGATACAAACCACGCAGCTGCGTGGTGAGCACAAAAGCGAACTATTCTTTCGCCTTTTACTAAAGAAATACCGTGTGCTCGCCACAATTAGCAGCATACGCTAATTTTTGGAGGGTGTTCTCCTAATTACGGTGGGCCCCAACAAATTTAAATTCAAATTTTATTAATTGAATTCAAAATTCTAAAAACTCAAGTGCTCTTTTGAAATACAAAAAAATATTTATAAAAGATAATTTTTTTCTTAATTCAAATATAATCTCATGAGAGCTTCATCTAAATTTGCCATCGCAACATAATTTTCAAATCAGTTTTTTCTTCAAATTTTCTACTCGCCAGCTAGGAGCAGCCAACTGTCTTGCCTTCATCAGGTGCAATGATGCTTCTCTCGTCACTGCTGATCTGACTATCTGACAGCAATCCCCAGGAAGAAGCTCATGCAGATGCAGTACTGGTGATGATACAGTTCCAGAGCTTGTTGTCCTCTTCACAGGCGCCAACAGAAAGGCAAAATCCACCGGTTGTGCCTGGTATTTGTTAGTAGATCCCGTAGGAGTCTCCAAGGCACGGGCATTGTATCTTGCTCACCCATATAACTAGCTATATTAATGTCGTTAACGTCGATGACGCAGGGAATTGGAGTTTATGATTAGGTGGTGTGACTCGTTTCCAGCTAGGACTCCTCCGTTCCACAATACTTTGCATTGACTCATATATAAGCGTGTTTTGGCTAGCTTCAAATGCCTTATTCAAATTTTTATGTAAATTATAAAACAAACAAAACATCATTACAATATCTTTAGTGATGTAATAAGTCATAACAAAAGTGGTAATATTTATTAAAAAAAGTTGAATAAAGGCGAGAGGCCAAACATATATTTATATGGTTAAAATCTGCAAGTATTGTGGAACGGAGCAGCTTCTCAGCAGGAGACGAGACACCAGAGCATCAGCTTTAGCCTATCAGAAAGCAGATTGCAGAATACGATGGGCCTGGTCGTTCAGTCAGTTCTCCCAAAATATATACTCGGCGTATTCGGTGAACTTGTACACCACCAATGGAAATGTTCTCGAATCGAAGCCGTGATCTGCCTACTGAAGCTGCCCGACTCACTCCAACCTAAAACCGTTCCTGATTTCATCGACCCTACCCAAAGTGATCTTGGGGCTTCCATTTATACGCTGACTGTCCAATAAACCACAAGGCAACTGACTTCACAAGAAATGCGAGCTGGGGGACAAATCACAATCACCAGCCAGATCCAGCTATTTGCTCGCTTTCTAGAAGAAGGGTATGATACTCGACAGCAACACGTATACAGACTGCGATGTATTGTACAGCTAGTGAGCTCCTCTGAACTCTGCCAAGCATTTCAGGCTTGGAATTTCAACGCCAACGCTTGTCATTTCCGTTAACACACACGGCACCAGAATCTTTCACCTTGTTTCTGTCCTCCTACTATATAACCATAAGTTTCCAGCTTCCAAGGGACCTTCCAAGAACGGGAATGGAGGGTAAAATGGAGCAGAACTCTGGAGAGATCAGGTCCGGAGAGGCCATGAGCATCTTTGGTCAGAGCATCGACGTGAGGAGGCCAGGGAGGAGCAGGAGAACGAGAAGAGCCACTCACAAGGTACCATCTGATCACATCTCTGAAAAGGAAATGATGTGCTCCCTTTTTTGCTGCCATTTTGCCAATTTGTACACTGCTCTGTGCTGTGTTTGACATCGACCGTATCGCATGCAGAAATTCTCGCCTACGACTGCGAACGACTCACCGGCGAGACCTAGCCTGGAGAGGCTGCACCAGCGCAGGGCCGTCGTCACGGAGCGAGAGCGCGGCCGTGCCGAGTCGGAGCTGTCGAGGGCAAATGGCATGGCGCAGGAACTGGAGCGGCAGATCGAGCAGGCCAGTGCCAACGCCACGGCGAGGTCTCCTCTCAGGTCGGAGCTGCAAAGGACACGTGCCAGCGGCAGCGGTAGCATCAGGAGGAGGAAGCCGGGGCTGGTGGTGGACGCCGAGGCACCCAGCGCCGACCAGAGCAGCACGATGCTCGTCGAGGTGATGCAGGAGCTGAACCGCGTCAAGAAGGAGCTCCGGGAGCTGCAGCGCGAGGTGAAGGCCGCGAGGGAGGCCAAGGCCGAGGCCGACGGAGACGCGGAGACGCCGACGCCCAGGTCGATGAGCCCCGGTCCGCGTGGCGTGGAGCGAGAGGCCGGCGAGGAAAACGAGGAGGAGCGTGGCGTACGGGAGCTCGCCGTGGCCGGCGGACTCCGCGAGCGCGTGCAGGTGCAGGCCACGAGGGCGCTTGCCGACGTGCTGCGTAGAGACAGGAGCCTTGGAGCGAGCGAGGCTGACGACAGGTTCGCCACGGCGAGCAGCTCCGACGTGGGACTCGAATCGGCGGACACGGCAGCGGCGGCGGCAGTACCAGCGACGGAGGAGACGGGGCACGCCGTGAACGCCGAGTCTGCACCGACGATCGCGCGACACGGGGACCACGAACACGACGACCGCTCGTCGCGGCAGGCTGCGGAGTCCGAGCTGACCTCGGCGAGGGTAGAGCTGGTGTCCGTCAAGGAAGAGGGAGCCCGGTTCACGGGCTCCGTGGAACGCACGCGCATGGAGACGGCGCGTGTCACCGAGGAGATCGACCGGCTCGCCGAGCAGGAGGAGAGGGCCAGCGCGCAGGTGCAGCAGCTGAACGCCAGGCTTCTCAGGGCCAGGTCGCGGATGGAGGCCGCCACGGCCGCGGACGAGAGGGCGGAGGCGGTGCTCGCCGAGCTGTCGGCCGCGCTGCGGCAGCTGGGCGAGGAGACCGAGGCGGCGGAGAAGGAGAGGGCGCTGGTGGAGCTGGAGAACCAGTGCGTCAGAGAGGCCGCGGACGCCGTCGGCGCCGATATCGCTGCGGTCGAGCAGAGGGTCAGGGAGTTGGTGAAGGAGCTCGAGGCGGCGAGGGCGTCGGAGGTCGTGGCGACGGCGAAGCTCAGGGCCGCCGTCGAGGCCGCGACGCTGGCCAGGGCCGCGGTCATGTCTCAGCAGACGTCCGGGAACGTGTCGATCGCCAGGTTCGAGTACGAGTACCTGACCGGCCGCCGAGAGGTCGTCCGGACCGTCGCCGAGAAGAAGGTGGCCGCGGCAGAGGCGTGGGCGGAGGCGCTGCGCGCCGGCGAGAAGGAGATAATGATGCGGGTCGAGATGATCGAGAAGGAGATGGCAAAAGCGAGGGTCACGGAAGGGGATGCCACAGACGGCACGAGTGAGGGAGAGGAGCCCGAACCGCGTGTTGGCTTGCAGCGCGCGCCGACGCTGAGGAGGCCGGCGCTGAGGGACGGCGTGGTGACGGAGACGTCGGTGACGACAGGGACACCGTCGTCGTCGGTTGTGCGGAAGCAAAGGCCGCCGTCGGCATCGAAGTACCTGAAGGTCGTCACCGAGAAATGTTGTGGATGAATCATGCTCCAGAACACTTCATAGCTCGCTCAGACACAGCAACTCATGCAGCAGCAACACTCCAACAGCAAATTCATCGAAGAACTCATGTACTCAGACTGTCAAGCGGTGAGCCAGGTACTGTGACCATGGAAAAAAAATGTAAATTGGGGTTGTAAATTCTATATGCAAATAAATACTTGGATCCTGTGCTTGTACAAGCGTGTATGCAGACGGCTGGGCTGTACAGCAAGAAAAAGAAGAACTAATCCTTTGCATTTCAATTTGATTAATTATACTCGACGAAAGTGTAGTTTAGACATTACTAGAACAGGGGGACTTCAGGTCTTTGAGACAGTGGTCTTGCAAACCGGGCAAGCGTTCTTCCGAGAAAGCCACTGTTTTATGCAATGCACATGATAGCTGTGGCCACAGCTCAGCTTCCCAGTTTCCTCGTTTGCTTCAAACTCTTCCTGGAAAACGAAATGGACGCATCAGGCGCCGAGCAGAGGTGCAGGAAGCGAGGGGGAAAAGAGAAAGAGAAGGGGCATACCTGACAGATGCTACATCTCCGATCCATTTCTGTAGAAAAATGTTTGGGGTTGAACGCAGAGTACTTGACCATCCTAAGGCTTTGAATGATCTCGTCCTCACGAAGCCCTGTACTTACATATCCAATCCGGTCCTCAAGATCGAGCAATTCCTGCCAAGTGAAATACAGTGAGCAGTGATGAAGGCATAAAAACTTTCTATTTATTTACATGGTATGCAGTGGGAGGGTACCTCATATGTCATGTTGTCGACATCGAGGCGCCAATCCTGATACTGATCATAAATACCCATTCTTCCCAATAATATCCTTGTTCTGAACATCATCTGCAAGTCGAAGATAAAGAAGTTTGATAAAACAACAAAGAAGAAAACACAACACCTTAAAAAAATACTGAATACATCAACACGGATCACCCATAGAAAATACTGTAGGATCTGCAATGCACATGGATGACTGAGGCATGTGTACTTGTTAGCACATCAAAAAACAGGTGCCAACCTGTTGCATACAACAAATACACAGGGATGCAGACTAAAATAGCATGGAAACAGTACTGTTAACTCCTTACAACTGAGTACTTGAACTAATAATTGCAACACTCTAATCTGAAACCAAAGAGCAAATTAAGACCTAATAGTACTATATAACCTACTTAACACAACACCTAATTTTAATCATGGGTGATTAAGACCTAATAGTACTATAGAACCTACTTAACACACAACACCTAATTTTAAACATTGGTGATGTGTATAATCTTTCTGCCATTGATTCATTCTAGAAACCATGGTAAACAGCAAAACAAGCATTATTTCAGCAACATAGCAGTTAACCGAAAGAATCAGCAACATGGTTGTTCAGCACAACACAATGATTCAGCATTGCTGCATCTAGCCAGAAAAGGGAGGCAACTCTCATCTATACTCAAAGTCCCCCCTGGCCACCTAACTTATCTATTCCTGAGCCACGTTCTGCTATCACGGTATCACCTGCCGTCATGTGAACCTGTGGCCGTTTCCTCAATGGGTACGTTACCAGCAGGTAGAGTAGAGCAGATAGCATGGCGTACCACACACTTGCCAAGGCCCAAAACGCAGCCTGTTCTTAGCTACTGGATGTCTAACTCTAACTGAAAGTCCATGTTAGTTGACACTCCATATCTTAAAAGGATGATGATATCATGTGAAATACTCAACTAACAAATGAAGCAGAAGCACACACACCAGAAAGTCGCCTATATAAATACAAAAAGGGGCCCTGTTGCAGGCAAAGGACTTGTATAACAATAATAAAAAGGTTTTAAGGTTCTGAAGTCAGCAATGCATTGTGGATTTGTAGTTTGCAGAGTTGATTCGTAACAAAATTCATATCCAAATACACGACACAATGAGCTGAACAGAGCAGATGCTATCCGTACCTCTTCCTCAACCCGTGCGTGGGCGTGCCGGCGGCCACCGCCGATATGTCGGATGCGTCCAGAAGGTGCACGGTCGGCATCAATGAACGGCATGTCATGGTGTGGCGGCGAACTGAGAGGAGACGACGACATGTGCTCCCGCATGGTGACCCTCCTGGCCGGAGGCGCGCCGGGCCTCTGTCACCGAGGAATTAGTGGTCAAGTCAGCAGCACGAGGTACGAATTTGAATGGATTAATGGCGGATACAGCCACGAAAATTACAGCGAGACAGACAGGAATATGACTCGTGAGCATGTGACGCATCCATCCATCCATCAAAATCTGGGCAGGCAAGGACAGACAGGGGAAATCCTAGGGAGCGATCTACGAACGGTTTCAGTACGAGCTCACGAACAGATGCAGAATCCTGCATCCAGCCATCCAGGAACCGAGCGAATCCACGACGAGCAAAGGGAGAGTAGTAAGGCATCCATACCTCTCTGCGCGGCCGGTCGGCCTCGGCACGGCGACGCGCGCCCACCGTCTGGTGCGGCGCCACCACGCAGTCCACCGAGGAGGCCTCTGCAGCGAACGGTATCCCCGGCGTGCACCCACGTCCCCACCACCAACCCCCACCCCCGCACCTCCACCACCACCACTTCCACCGCCGCCGCCCCTCGCCTTCCGCCTCTCCCTCCCGTTCCTCCGCCTCCTCCCACGCCACTCCTCAGAACGCCGAGGCACGGGCGGCGCACCCACCACCGGCGCATGCGCCTGCTGTGACGCCGCCGCCGCAGACGCGCACCCGAGCCCGCGCCAGTTCACCGCCGCGTCCGGCGCGTGCGCCTGGGACGCCGCCGCTGCAGACGCGCACCCGAGCCCGCGCCAGTCCGCTGCTGGAACCCGCGGAGTCTCTGGCGCGATGGCCTGCGACGCGGCCGCCGACGTGCACCGGAGACCACGTAGCAGGCCAACCTTGCCTGGCGCCCTCGTGGACTCCGCCGCCTCCGTCGGTTGACCACCACCCGACGAGAGTAGCGCACGTAGAGCCACACGCCGCCGCTCCGCCCCTGGTGACCCTCCTCCTCCTCCGCCGTCGCGGGCCATTCAAAGGCCGCTTGGTCTTAGCCTCCTCTTCCTCCTCGTGGCTACCAGTGGGCGGCGGATGCGTGTCGCTCGTGCGCGGCTGTGCGCGGCTTCGGCTTCTTCTTCTCGGTAGACGGTAGGTGAGGTGACGACTGGGAAGTTGAACTGAAGAGGAAGAAGTGGGGAGGGGAGGGAGCAGTTGATAAAGCACGCGCGTCGAAGCGTCACGGACGTCCGCAACCGTCCGATCCGCACGGTTCGCCGTGGATCCGACGGACGGACGGGCCGTCAAAAAGAATTGGCAACTGCCGAACCACAAGAGCAAGCACACGGATTACTTGGGTGGATGGAGATGGAACAAGTGCAAAACGCATGGGTTAATGACGGGGTTTAACCTTTTTAAGCTCGTGGACGAAGAGGATAAGGATCGGAGACAGTAGAGTACACACGCCTCCGTTTCGGCAACAACCACGGCGGCGAAGCTTGGAGGTCCGGCAGCACGGCAGCTCAATCAATTGGCTGCAGGTGTCCTGACAGGAATGTCAGCCTGTGAAACTTTTATCACACAACGGTGCCATCTTCAGAGTGAGAGAAACCACAAGCAACACCGTTCCATTGCACACGTTTTATTCAAAAATCAACACCCGTTTCTGAACCGATCGGTGAGTGGGTGAGTGAGTGTGGACGACTGGCTGGCATGGAGGCGAGGGAACGGCGGGAACGGCACGGGTCTTTGTTGGATTCTACTAGTACTCCCGTCAGCTGTTTCGGCAGCGACAGCGAGAGGACAATGGTGGAATGTTCGTCTTTACTGTTGGGAGGGACGACGAGGCTCAAGAAGCTGGTGTTTCTTGTCTCCGTGTAAAATGTTGATGCGATTATGCGAAGGTGAGCCGTCGCCGTCGTCGTGGATTAGTACAAATAATACATGGGTCGACCGTCGATTGTCTCTGCCGGAGCGTAGATTGTTTGTACGTCGGACGTGACAATCGACAGGTGTGACTGATGGGTACTTGGACGAGACGATTGTGTTTGTGCTGGCGTCGGGGTTGTCTGGTACTAGTAGTGCACGTGAACTAACTGTGTTGTGGAGTATCCTGTGTTCACTGATGCAAGTATTGGCAATTTAAGGCCTGAATTGGCCGTATAGTCACAATTCATAAGGGTTGTGCAGTCATATCCTGAAGCTGTCCTCAGCATTTATATACACTAGCTCAAGCAAAGGTGTTGCAAAAAATAATTGAGGAGTACAGTATTGCTCTAAGCATCCGGCTGAACCTTCAGTTCAAGAAAGCCAGCGTTGTTTATGACATCTTACTGCAAAATTTGCATATCTTTTTTTCGTATCTTGTTCCTCTGCTTTGCTTTGTCTCTGTCTGTTTGTCATAAACCTGTGATTCTGGTTAGCATTGGGAAAGATGACCGGTGAAGGAAGGTGTTGTATGATGCCGCAGAATTGGCATATTGTTTATCTATAGAGATTTTGTTCGTCACCATGGTCCAAACATGGAGATGGCGCAGTTGGCTAGCGCTTTCATCTGTTGACTTGATGCTGAGGTTGAGAGTTCGAATCCCTCTCACCCTGCATTTACCGAGCGATGATGAAATAGCTCTCGTGACTACTTGGGTCGTCACACTCGTCTGCCCATACAGATGATTGGAGCCCCAGCTGAGCTCGATTTTTTTTTTTTTTTTTTTTTGGGTGCGGAACGCATGCACGGTCCATATAGCTTTTCTTTTGCCAAGCGAACACGTTACTATGACAGTCTGACCACAGTTTCTGTGGGAACATACAAAAGGCTGATTAGAGTTTTGTTATTAGATAATGGGTGGCTAAAAAAAGTTGAAAACGGGATTTTGTTATTTCTGCGCTGATCAACTGATATATGGATTCACAAAACCTTTTAAATATTTAGCATATAGAAAATTTTCAAAAGAACAATATAACAAGTATGAGAACGGGATAACATACCAGTCATGGCTCGTTATGTTACCTTACCTACTAGATATAGTTCAGTTAAGCTTGTTTAGTGCGTGAGCTAGCACTACATTGTGTTGGGAAATCCTCCTCACGAGCCGATGGTGAGAAGAGAGAAAAGGGTGCAGACGAGCTGCTTGGCGCTTGCTGCGGCGCCGAGCGCTTACACTATTTTCTATTCTCTGTGGATCGGCTGCCTCCTGGGTTACTGTGCGGCCATGGACACCACAAGTAGGAATCAAAAGCACGCTGCATGCACACACTAAAGATTGGAGAGTGGTGGGTCACATATGTTATAAAAAATAATACTAAGATTAGAGAGGAGACAAATTGTTTTATAACTTGGCTGCTATGCTTGGCAGTCCCACACTTCATAGGTGCAACACAGGAAGTAGATCAACTTGTGAGTGCATCTAGCATTTTGCTTCTATCTCTACAACATAAAAAAAATAAAAGTAAGACTTCATTTTGGTGCGACATTTATTTTGGTACTTCCATCTGCCTGCATGCGATCCAGCGCCTCCACTCCCTCCATCGACCATGCGAAGGCAAAAAGAAATAGGAAAGTTAACCGCCCACACAAGGCAACCAATGCACGTGATTTCTCCTTCCTTTCCTTTTTCTACCACAGTAATCATTCAATCAACTAAAAATAGAAAGTAATGCATCATTCAATCAATTAAAAAAAGAAAGTAACGCTCATCTGCCCTACCATCACCCACGTGGCCACGTTGCATGCGATCTCCTCTTGTTCTCCTCCAATCACGCTCGAGATTTTGTAAGTGTGATTACGTTTTATCAGTGTGAATATCATAGGTGATCTAATCTCTACAACATAAAAGGTTGAATTTTTTTTTTTATCGTGCGGTAACAAACTCTTCGCTCGGTCGCTCCGCCCCCCGCGATCCAAGTCGCCACATCGCTCCGCGCCCATGTGATCCTTCACTCCGCCCCGCCCGACAATTCGATGATGATCACGCAATCCCTTCCTCCACCCACCATAGCCATCATGTCGCAAAAAATTTGGAAACCCCTCCCCAGAAATTCGGCCAACGAGCTCACGGTTTCCTCTCTCCGCCATGCCCCGCTCCTACCTATCCGCCGCCACCCGAGCTCTAATCCACGAGCCACGCCCGGTGTCGATTGGCGCCGTTTTGCCCCAACGGCGATCGCGCGATCCCTTCTTGCCATGACACGAGGCGCTCTCTACCGCTGGCGCACGCAATCTCCGCTCTTTCCCAAGCGTGGCAAGCGAGATGCACCGCCGGTCTCGCCGCCACTCCTGCGTCTTCGAGCACATCTACTTCTCATTGCCCAACTCGGTGGTGTTCTCCCGCCGTCCACGAGTGCCGCACCGCCTTCGGGCGGCCCGGCCGAGGAGTCCCCCCGCCCGGATCCCGGTGCCCGACTCAGCTTCTATGCCGCGCTCGGGTTCGCGTGCGCCGTCGGGACTCGAGTTCTGGCGAGGGCCTCATCTGTTGGCACTAGAATGGCCGAGCTTCATCCGCCCAACGCCGGTGATCCGGGACCTCGCCGTGAAGCCGGGCTCGCCCCCTACGCCGGCGTCATCACCGGCAAGAGCGTTGTGGTTGTGGGCGACTTCGCCGGTGCGCGGCACTACCTCAAGCAACATCACGCGGCCGCTCCGGCGACGGTCTTGCGCGGGGAGGTGCAAATGCGGATCGCGAGCCCGCCCGTGGAGGGCTCCTACCTCTACAAAGATCGACCTGGCGGCGAGGGCGAGCTCATCTCTAACCGAATGGACTGGATGGCGTCTTATTTGGAAGATTGGCGGCGACTCCCTCGCCTTCCTCTCGCTCGGGCATCTTACGCAATTTGAGTGAATCCCTGCTTCGTGCGGGTTCTTAAAGACGACTTCAAAAATTATTGGATATTGGATATTTCTTCTTGCCGAAATAAATTATTATCTTAGCTGCATCACTTAGTGAGCCTATGGCGTTGTGCTCTCCGTGATTATTAATTTTATGAACTTTGTGTTTTGAATTAAATGTCAGTTTAATGTCGCTATTTTATTTAACAATATTTTTATCTTATCATGCGATCCATTAGTTTTTAGTAAAAATTAATTAATTATCCCAGTAGCAACGCACGGGCGCGATACTAGTTACTTCTAAGTTTTAAGTGAAAGAAGAAACCTCTCTTCTTGTTCCTCCTAACGTGTGACAGAGAGGGAAGAAAAATTGAGAAAGCGAAAAAGAGAGGGAGAAGAGTGAGGGTAGAGAGTAGATCTTGCAAAGAGATCAAGAGAGATTCTTCCATAGGGTTGTGAAGCTTCAGATCCATATTCTTGGTGTCTCTAATGTGAGTTTCACCATGATTTGTTGAGGTCTTTTCACTCCCTAGTAGCAGCCTCAAATCTTGTTGCTATCCAAGATCTGTTGCATCTTGATGTGATGTATGATTTCCTCTAGTGACATCTAGAGATGAACTTGTCTTAACCCCACAAGTATATGGTGAAAGAATATTCACGTGGCTTGGCCCCATGATTTCTATCCCGATTTGGGTGTTTTCCATATTATATCACGGTGTCTTGTTGTTTTTATGTTGGGTAAAATACTCAGAACACGTATATTGATGAATACTTAGTCACAAAGTGACGGTACAACATGTCCGATTACAAGAAATGTGCGGGGGTATTTATAGGCCCCCCTAGCTTCGTAATTCTAGGAAAATGACAAACTTTACAATTACAAGAATTTCTAACTATATCCTCAATAAGCTATTCTTGATGCCTTCGCAAGAATTATCTTAGATCTTCTCCATACTTCCAAAGAAACTTTTGTTGCGAAGGTCTATCGACGAAGCTCTCTTCCCGTGTTTTTCTGCTTGGCTTCGAAACCGCGAAGGTCTTTGTCATACCAACCCTTGGTCCCCATAAAAAATCTTTTGTTGCTCATCTTCGCGAACACCTTCGTATTAAACCTCGTTTATACAACCGAACTTCAAAGTTTAGGTTAGAAGTTTATGCAAAATAAAGTTGACCCCCAACAAAGCCCCTCGTGGGCGAATGCCAACTTCAAAGGCATGAATCCCACTAAAAACTTAGTAAACTTTGTGGTAGTAAACGTCGTCCCAAACTTTGAAGTTGGTATTCTTTTGAATTTGTTAATGTCTTCGCTAGAAAGTGGATTTTGAGAGAGTTATTTTTATTATTATTTTTATTGCTTTAATTTTTTAACGGCTAGTTTGACCAATTTGACCAGTCATGCTTATAAATAGCGGAACCCCCCCCTTTTTTTTTTCTCACCTTTTTGAAGAGGAGAGACTCTCGTAGAAATTTTGTTTGAGTTGCGAAGGTTCTTGCGAAGGTGTTTTGGTAGCGAAGGTGTTTTTTGCGAAATTTTATTTCGTTGTTGCTTCTTCTTCACTCCGAAGGTAATTGTTAATTTTTCCTTGAGATTTTTATTTTTGTGAATAAACGAAGATAGTTCTTTGGAAAAGTCCGATTTTTGTTTGATGTTAATTTTTGTAGATGACGAGAAGAACAAAGTGTTTCTCGTTCTCATTCTCGGGTTCCGAGAAAGGAGTTCTTGATTCCCGATGACGAAGGTCTCAAAGTGGAGTCGGTGCTTCTCCTTCGGAATTGATTCCGGACGATGGTTATTCTTACTTTTTGAGGAAAAAGTAAGATGAAGAAATCAGATTATGCAGTTGGAGAAGGCTGGAATTTTGAAACCGGGTATTACTGGACCTGCCTGGTCCCCGAAGAGACTGTGCCCCTTCCAACGAAAGATGAATGTATTGTCTATAAGGATTTCTTCACAATTTGGATTAAGATTTCCGTGCCGGGATTTTTTGGAAGATGTTTTGAGGGCATATGATATTGAGATTCATCACTTAACACCGAATGCTATTTCTCGGCTCTCTACTTTTATATGGGCTGTATGCGGCCAAGAAGTGAAGCCAAATATTAACACTTTTTGCGATCTTCATGAGCTTCATATTCAATATCGAACAAGGTTATTGATGGAAAAAAGTGTTACTTACTATTTTTGGCCGCCGCAACTTTTCGGACGCTAAGGGTGCAAAACAGATTTCTCTTTTTGAGAAGAACAAATGGGCCGATGGGTGGTTCAAGATGTGGTTTTACCACAAGGTTCCTTATGTTGAAGAGAAAGTTGGCGTAAATCTTGTGAAAAGGTATCCGCTTCTTCTTTGAAATGCATAAGCGTGAATTTGTTGTGAGGCCTTCGCCGAAGAAATCCCAAGCCGCAAGTGAATGCATGAAAGCTTTCAAATTAGTCGCTTCGCTTCAAAGTACGAGACTTGGTTGAAGAATTTATTCTTTGCCAGAGTTTGGCCAATCCGCCGAGGATGGAATATCCTTCGCTTTCATACGAAGGAGGTGCGTGGGAAAATCTTACAAATTTCCCGATCGAGATATTGTTAAGTCGGGCGTAATTCAAGCAGACGAGGATTTTGTTGTGGCCGTTGAGCCGAGAGCCCTGTTTCGTTATTGGGAAATATGTACATAAAGAGAAAAAAATTTATGGATGACATTCTTGGTGAAGATTACTCGATTTAATCGAAGTTTTTGACGTTGCCAAAATTCCATATGAAGAACACCCTCCTCCCCGCTTACTCTCGTGGCCGAGAAGAATCTTTGAGGAAGTTGAAACGAAAGATGATCCAAATAAGGGTAAGAAAAAGAAAACAACCCGAGGCTTCTACAAAGTTATTTGGTAGGGGTAGAAAGAAGACTTTGGCTTCTAAAAAGCAAAAGAGAGTTAATCTTACCCCTATAGTTGACTTGTGTGATGATCAAGGATTTGCTATAGATGAGGATTTGATGGGAGTTTGGTGATCAACTTGAGGTGAGAAAAATGTGTTTAGCTTTTGCGTGCCTTTGGTTTAACTCCCTGCGATGTTGACACCTCTTGCTCCAAATTTACGTAATTTGGCTACTCGTGGAGAAACTAGTAAGAAATCTGGCGAAGATGTTGTAAAAGAAGTTGTTGCCCCCGTACGGCTACTAGTTCGTCGCCTGTGTTCTATTTGAAAACTCCCTATTTTTTTGTACGTTGATTCTCGATGCTAAAGTCCATTTAGGTCCCTGGGCGAAGACATTGGTGATGATCAGGATAGATTGGCTTCTAATTTACCAAAGAAGTTCAAAAATCTAAGGTGGTTTGAAGGATGGTTATTGTTTTGTTTTCGAGACCGTGGATGATGCGGCGAAGGGGAATATTTCCGCCGGAGATGTTAATGTTTTGCAATCTTCGCAGCAGAATATTTTCGATAACGTAGTTTCTTGAAGCCGCTCTCGTTAGGGATTCGGGAATTATTGATAAAATTCTTACGGAGATAGATAGTGAAAACTTGATGGATGAAGGGAGATCTCGGGAGGCGAGAATCTGTTGAAAAGATTGAGAAAGCTTTGAAGAAGGGTACCTGCATTGCTCTTGTGACTTTTTGACGATTTTGATGATGACATTTTTGATAAGGATGTTGAAGAAGCGCAACAACTTCGCCTTGATGATTCAATTATTAATATTGAAACTCAAGAAAAAGTTTCTTGTCTTTTAAAAAGAAGGAGAAATTGTTGGTAAGTTGTTTGATTTGTAGTTTTTTTTTGTTTGTAAATTGACTATATATGTTTTTGCGGTGACTATTTTCCGATGCATCTACTTCTTCGAGAAAGAAAAAACTATTGATGTGGGGAAAATGAAAGAAGTTGCACAAGATGTTGGTACTCCGGCGGCCCCCCTGAAAGAATTTTCTTCTATTGCCGATCCGAGCTACTTGAAAGTTCTTGATTTCTCGCCGCTCAGAAGGTGTAAATTTGGACTCTTTTAAGTTTATCGAGAGTTGGTCTTTGAAAAACTTCGCATGATGCCTAAGAAGACCGAGCTTCGTCTAGCAAAATGTATAGACGATGCTTTTAGTGTTCCGATCTTGAGAAGAAGAGTTGGCTAAAAAAGGACCCTTTGGAACTTGCCGAGGCCGGGTGTTTCGTTGATGTATAAGGTGATGAGAACATCTTCGCTTGATGTTTTGATTTGTGTATTGATCTAATTATTTATATTTTTGTTTTAACTTTAATTTATTATTTATGACTTGTAGGGTGCTATTCTTTTGCGACGCAGCAAGCGAAAGGCAATAGAAGATAAATTTGTTGCATCCGCTATGCGTGAGAAAGAGTTATTGCGTAAAAATTTCAAATTTGGAATCTCAAAACTTGTCGAAAAAGGAAAAAGAAAGAGGTCAAGCAGCTTGTTGAGTGGCATCAGATGGATGGTCTTTATCATCAATCTTATGATACTATCAAAGAGAAAGATGCTTGAGCTTGATGCGCAAATAAGAAGATAGCTACCTTGAAAAGAGAGAAAAAAGAATATCTTGAGAAAAAGAAGAAAGAACAAGATGAATTTTTTTCATATGAAGTTTAACAGGATGTGGGAGATTTGCCGTGGATACTATGAGAAGTTTGGTGCGGAAGCCTACGGATCCAAATTGGGAATTAGGAGAATTTGACCCTTTCTTTAGTTCTGGCTATGCCGTCAATATGAAGACCTTGGTGTTCTTGTCAATACTTTTTTAGCGATACTAGTGTCTTGTACGCCACAAGGGCACTTCTTCATTTAATGTAAAAGGCGAAGGACCCCTTGTATCTTGAATTTGCCAGGGGATGATTTTAAGTTTCCTGAAGCGTAAAGCAAATTAGCTCACGTACTCAATCTTTGTGCAAGAAGTACTTTGATCAATATTGGCATGTGAGTGGACGGGAGCATTGCTTTGAAAAAGTGAAGAGAAAGATGTAAGCAAAGTGAGTGGTTTTTCTCGTATTTACTTGTTCTTTATGATTATTGTTCTATTATTTTCTTTTTTCTAAATTTTGATAGATTGAGTTTGAATATATGCGGGGAAGAAGAGAAGAGGAAGAAGCGCTTGGAGGAGGAGGCACTCAAGGCTCGCGACGATGATGTTCGCGAGAGGGATTTGTAAATGTAGTTCTCCTTAGGTTTTTTATTTTGAGTGATTTTGTGAGGGATCTTTGTAAGTTAATGTTGATACATCATGATCTTTTTAACTAAGATACATCCCGCCAGGGTGTTTCGAGTTTAAGCCTCGCGCAGATGTTGCCAGATTTTTGCCTTTGATGATTGCCAAGGGGAACTATGTGTTTGAAACTTCTGAATTTTTGGAACATCGTGAACCGTTGGTAATGTTGATGTTGATGTTGATTTGTTTATTGAAAGTAAACTTGAAGTTTCACAAGTTAAAGTTAATTATGGAATTCCTCGAGTTGTTGATTTTAGCAACTTTACAAGGTGAGGCCTTTGTTTGATTTTATGTGAAGTTCTTATTTTTCCTAAGTGAAGATTTTTTTAAAAAAGATGAATCTTATTTTGTTCGATCATCCCTGTTCAAGTGCTTCTCCGAAGTTATTTCTCGCGATGGTGCTTTGAGGCAAGAAGTGGATAAAATGGTTGATGAAGTAGTAAATGAACTTTTTTGACGGAGGTCGCCACAACCGTTGTTTCGAGAATGATGACTTGTAAAATGTATTTTTGTAAAAACCATGATTTGGTTTTGTATGAATGTACACGAATAATTTGTGATGTAATAAAGTATTGTTTTTTGTACATGAATAATTTGTGATGTAATAAAGTATTGTTTTTTATAAAAAGATGTTGTTCCTTTTGATTATTTGAAAGTTATAAAACTACAAACTTTGTTTATGAATTTAAAAATTTTTCCTTTGGGAACTGAAAAACGTCGTCTCCCTTTCTTTTTTTGCGAAGGTGAGCGACAAACTTCGCTTAGGAAGTTGAAAAATTTTCTTTTCCCTTAGGAAATAAAAACGTCGTCCCTTTTTTTTTTTTTGCGAAGGTGGGCGACAAACTTTCGCTACTGAAGTTGAAAAATTTTCTTTTCCCTTAGGAAAAAACGTCGTCCCCTTTTTTTTTTGCGAAGGTGGAGGCGACAAACTTCGCTACGAAGTTGAAAAAATTTCTTTTCCCTTAGGAAAAACGTCGTCCCCTTTTTCTTTTTGAAGGTGGGCGACAAACTTCGCTTCACGAAGTTGAAAAATTTTCTTTTCCCTTAGGAAAAACGTCGTCCCCTTTTTCTTTTCGCGAAGGTGGAGCGACAAACTTCGCTTACGGTTGAAAAATTTTACTTTTAGGAAATCATAGGTAGTAATTTTTTAGAAATTGCACCTACTTTTTATTTTATTCGCCCGATGTAAGAATGTTATGTTCTTCGCCTTTGTTTTTTATGAATTGACATGAAACGTGAAGGAATAGAAAATGTAAAGGAAGCCAAGGTTGGGGAAACTACGTTCTCATTTATATTGATATGAGAATTTACAATAGAGACTGCCTCGTTAAAAACCACTCACCCTGCGAAGGGCTTCCCCCGAGTGGAAAAAAGAGTGCAAACTCTTTACAATTGAAATGTAAACTTTGCTTGAAAGTAAATGATATCGCTACCTATTTACATATTTACAAGAGAAGCTCTTATCTTCTAAGGATAGTACTTACGAAGGTCTTGGATATTCCATGTGTGGCTCAATTCCTCTCCCTTCAAAGTTTCCAAGTGATATGATCCTGGCTTGTTTGATTTTGAAATGATGAATGGTCCTTCCCATTTTTTGCCGGAAATTTTCCCATTGTGTCTTCATTTCTTTTTTCTTTTTGAGTACAAAATCTCCCATTTGAAGTTCTCTTCTGATAACTTTTTTATTGTACCATCTGCTTGTTTCTGCTTGATACTTGCTTAAATTCTTCAGGGCTTCGTTTCTTTCTTCTTCGAGTAAGTCTTTGCTTGTCTTTAGATCTTCTTCGCTTATCATTTGTACATTCAATCTTGGACCTTCGTAGTGAAGTTCTCCCGAGTCATAGCTTCTTCTCCATATAGGAGTCCGAATGGTGAAAACTTTGTAGATCTTGTGGTTGTTGTGTTGTGACTCCAAACTATTATTGGGAGTTCTTCAATCCACTTTCCCTTTGGTAATCCCACAAGATTTTTTGATATTCCGGTGCAGATTATTCCATTTGCTCTTTCAATCGCTCCATTTGTTTGCGGGTGTTTTATCGATGCGAAGCATAGTTGGATTCCAAGATTTGTACAATATTCTCGAAATCCTCGCTATCAAACCGTGTTCCATTGTCTAAGGTGATGTGTCTTGGGACTCCAAATCTGCAGATGATATTTTGCCATAAGAACTTTTTCATTGTTGCCGAGGACATGTTTGTTACCGGCTTTGCCTCAACCCATTTTGTGAAGTAATCAATCGCCACTACCGCTGTATTTGAAGTTCCCTTGAGTTTGTGGTAACTTTCCAATTATGTCAATTCCCCATCTTGCTAACGGCCAGGCTGGTTCTATTTGTTGAATTGGGTTTCTTTGGTGCATGTGTTTTGTTTCTGAAATTTGACAATTGTGATAAGTCTTGATTATTTCCTTGCTATCTTTTTTTGAGTCATACGGTAAAACCCTTGTCCGAAGGCCTTCCCAAGCGATTGATCTTGGTCCAAGCATGAATTCCACAGGTTCTATTGTGAATTTCTTGTAATATTTCCTTTTCCTTCTTCGCTTGAAACACATTTCAGCAATGGTTCGCATATGCCATGCTTGTAAAGTTGATTGTTGATGATTTTGTAATTTCTTGTTTTGTGCTTCATTCCGATTTCATCAACTTCACTTTCTCGGCTCATAGAATCCTTTGAGGAATGCTATTATTGCTGATCTCCAATCTTCACTTTCTATTATGTGAATGTTTCTTGGTTCTTCCATCTTTGCTTGAATTGATGATTCGATAATACTTGATAGAATACATCCGGTGGTAACTTGATTTTTCGAGTGCTTGACCTTTGCAATTGTGTCCGCTTCTTCATTGTTTGTTCTTGAGATGCTTCTCAATGTGAAGCCTTCGAAATGCCTTTCCCCGATCTCTAACATGTTGTAGATATTTTGCCAACTCGGGATCTTTTGCTTTGTAGCTTTTTTTCTATATACCCCCGCCACAACTTGTGAATCTAATGTCTTGATTAGTAATTTTTGAATTCCCATTGCCTCAATAGTACTTGCTTCATATTCTCGCAATGTTATTTGTACATTTGAACTCTAATCTTGTCGCATATCTTATTTTTACTCCCGAAGGTTATGTTATGATTGCGGCCACTCCGGCGCCCGAGGAGCCCCATGCACCATCACAATTGATTGTCCATTCTTGACAAATCATTGTCCATTCTTGGACTTCTTTTTGTTCTTCTAAATTTGAAGTTGGAGTCCAATACGCAACAAAGTCTACGCTAGAACTTGTGATTTGATAGTCGTTCTTTTTCAAATTCTATGTAATATTGAGATATTTCTCACGCCCATTTTCCCAATCTTCCCGATGACTTGCAACTTTGAAGAACATCTTTGAGGGGATGATTTGTTGGTATTTTCACTTTGTGTGCTTGGAAATAGTGCTTCAATTTTCTTGTTGCCATTAGGACCGCGTATGCTATCTTCTCAATCTCTGAATAATATATCTTCGATCCCGAGAGAGCTTCGGATACAAAGTATATTGGCTCTTTGTTTCTTGATGTGTTCTTCTATATTTTCTTGTACTAATACTGCACTTACTTGTATTTTTTGATGCTTTGAGATGTATAACAATAATTCTTCTTGTGGACTTGGGCTTGCTAAAGTTGTTGGACTTGATAAGTATTTCTTTATCTCGAAGGCCTTTTTGCTGCTCTTCTCCCCATGTGAAGGTCTTGTTTGAGTTTTTAATGCTTGGAAGATTGGGAAACTTTTCTCGGTGACTTTGATATAAATCTGTTTTAGCGAAGCTAGTCGTCCGGTTAGTTTTTGAATGTCTTTGATGCTTTTTGGAACTTGTGTTTCCATTATCGCTTTAATATATCTTTGATTCCTTTTGATGATACAACACATCCCAGAATTTTGCCTTTCTTGACCCCGAAGGTGCATTTTTCCTCGATTAAGCTTCAAATTTGCTTTCCGAAGGTTAGAGAAGGTTTCTTTGAGATCTTCGATGTGTTCTCTCTTTTCTTGCTTTTCACAATTACGTCATCAACATATGCAAGTAAATTTTTCCCCAATTGATCTTTCAATACTTTGTTGAAGTCATTTCGATAAAACTTGATCCGCATTACGAAGCCCCTCGGCCATTCTCTGGAAACAATATGTTCCAAAAGCGAGTGATGAAACTTGTTTTTTCTTCGTCTTCTTTATTCATCCAAATTTGATGATAGCCCGAGAAACAATCCAGAAACTTAACATTTCACTTCCCGCTGCTTGGTCAACTAATGTGTCAATTCTTGGTAATGGGAAGTTATCTTTTGGGCAAGATTTGTTTAAGTCTGTGAAATCGATGCACATTCTTCACTTCAAGTTTTTTCCTGACCATGACTATGTTTGCAAGCCATGTTGTAAATCTTACTTCTCTTATGACCTTCGCGTCTAACTTGACCTTTGTACTTCAGCTTTTGCAAAGAATTGTTCGTCTTCTAAAAGTTTCCTTAATTTATGCTTCTTTGGTTTGTAACTTGGGTCAATGTTTAGTTTGTGTTCAATGATGTCTCTGCTGACTCCTTCCTTTTTTTGCCGACCAGGCGAAGACGTCTTGATTGATTCTCAAGAAGTTTATAAGATTCTTTTCTTCTTATTCGTCGAGGTCATTTGCAATTATCACTTTTCCGTCGGCAGCATCGGGATCTAGCGGAACTTCTTTCGTTTCTTTTTTGCCGCAAGTCTTCGCTTTCTTTTGAGGCTTCACATTTTCTTTTTCTTCTTGCTTTTCTTCGTCTTCGATGTTGAGGATATTTCTTTGAGCCGGAGTTGTATCTTTTCAATATTTCTTGCTTCGTTTGGTTTCCATGGATTGATATTGGTCCATTGATTGCCGGAATTTTCATGCATAAGTATGAGTAGTTGATCACCGTCAAGATGTTCGGGCTTCCTCTTCCGAAGATTGCATTGTATTGGCTATGCATTTCAACAACATCGAATGCCACTTGTTCTGTTTCTTGCATTATTTTTTTGTCTCAAAGGATACCGGGCAAAGACAATTCTCGCCAATTGAATTTATCCTTTTGCCACCGAAGCCAACTAACGGATATTCCGCCCGTCCCAAGTTTTGTCTTTTGATTCCCATTGCATCTAATGTTGATGCGAAGAGTATGTCAGCGAGCTTCCTCCATCTACTAGGATTTTGGTGACATCCCATCCATCAATATTTGCTTCTATGACCATAGCATCCATGTGTGGATAATCTTTAAGCTTCATGTCTTGCTCAGTAAAATGATTGGTTGGTGTGACCATTTTGTCTTTTGTAGGGTCCCTCCATTGTTATTGAATTGACTCTTCGGAAGTAGTTTCTTCTTTCGTTATTTGTTGCATGTTCTATGTTGTTTCCTCCTGAAATTGTCAATATTCTCGCCTACGCTTGGCATTATTGTATTGATTTGCCGAGGTGGATGGAGAATTGTTGCCTTGATTGATTGTGGGATTATTTGTCATTGATGTTTCTGGTTGCCGAATTGGTATTTGCCCCCATGGAATTGCAGCCAAAGGTTGGCAATTGTAAATTTCTTGGAGGTCCCGTAATGCTTGATGTGAAGGTCCCGAATTTGTATGGGGATTGTATCCTTGATTGTAACATCCTTGGTTTTGAAGGGAATTTGGTTGACTTAGAAAGTTGATTGTCTTCGGCCTTGTATGCTTCTCGCCTTCTTGTTGACTTCGTCAATGCTTTTCTTTATTATTATTGGGCACATTTTTTTGATGTGTGGCCAGCCCCCTTTGCCATGCACAAGGCAAAACATTTCTTCGGGTTTTAAGGGTCTTCGCCACCAAATCTTGCTTGGTTGAAACCTCCTCTGTAATTGTTGTTGATACCTGTTTTTGATATTGGCTTCACGATCATTGTTGAATGTATTTTCTCCACTTTGCTCGTTGTTAATTTGGTTCACACGTTGTGGTGGTTGATACCGATATTGCCTTCGCTCGAAATTTTGAGTTTTGTACCGATTGAACTGATTGTTGGCCTTCGCTTGGTTTCTTTTTTTAAAGTTTTCTTCTTCGATTCTCTTTCTCGTAGTCATCATCAGATTTTGCACATTTTCTCGAATTCTTCATACGGTTGAGCAACCTGTTTTTGGCCTCTCTTTTTAGATGTGATGATAATTGACTTGCCCTTAATCCTCGATGGTCGCTATGATGACCACTTCATCCGGTATGTCCGGTATTTGAGTTTTCATTTGAATGAATCTCTTGTAATACTTGATCAATGGCTCTTTTGGATATTGCTTGATGTCAAATAGGTCATCACTTGTTAACTCGGTGTGTTGGAATCCTTGAAAATCAACTAGCAAACTTGTCCTTAATTGTTCCCAACTTTTGATTGACCTTGGTTTGAGCGAAGAGTACCATTTTTGTGTCGAACCTTTCATTGCCATGATAAGTGATTTAGCTAATGTTGATTCATCTCCTCCTCCCGAGGCAACCGCTGCAGCTTCGAAACTCATGAGGAATTGCCTTGGATCTGTGAGTCCTTCATATGTTGGTATTATGTTGAACTTGAACCCTTTTGGCCATTTTGCTATTTGCAGATCTATTGACAAAGGAGACTCTGGTGTCAATTGTGTTGTGATCTTGTCTTGTTCGTTTTCTTTTCTTGGATTGTTTGCTGAGCTCGGCTCCTCAAGGTTGATGACTTCTTTCTCTTGTTTTTCAAGTTCTTCATTTAGTTTGCGCAATCTGGCTTCGGCTTCTTCAATTCTTTGCTTTATTGTCTTTTCTCTTGTGCGTTGCCTGCATTCTTCAAGTTCTTTTTCTTTCCTTGCTAAGTTTTCTTTGAGTGCTTTGAGCCTTTTGCTCTTCTTTTTCGTTTTCTTGTGATCTTGATTTTTCCCTTGGTTCTTCAATTTCTTCATCTTGCCCTTCTTCTTGTGATCTTGTTTCTTCTGCAGAGGTTTGTTTCTTTGGTCTCCCCATGTCTTTAGTTGGTCGTGGGAATGCTCGAGCACACACAAACGGTGGGCGCCAAGATGTTGGGCAAAATACTCTGAACACGTATATTGATGAATACTTAGTCACAAAGTGACTGGTACAACATGTCCGTTACAAGAAATGTGCGGGGGTATTTATAGGCCCCTAGCTTCGTAATTCTAGGAAAATGACAAACTTTACAATTACAAGAATTTCTAACTATATCCTCGCCGGTTATTCTTGATGCCTTCGCAAGAATTATCTTAGATCTTCTCCATACTTCCAAGTAAACTTTTTGTTGCGAAGGTCTATCTCGACGAAGCTCTCTTCCCGTGTTTCTCAAGGCGTAAAACCGCGAAGGTCTTTGTCATACCAGCGTCCCCATAAAAAATCTTTGTTGCTCATCTTCGCGAACACCTTCGTATTAAACCCTCGTTTATACAACCGAACTTCAAAGTTTGGGTTAGAAGTTTATGCAAAATAAAGTTGACCCCCAACATTTTACGACATTTGTCGTTAATATTGTTACAATCGATTGTAACTCGACCGTAATTGGATTGATGTGATAACAACCGGTTGGAACTAGTCCGTGACGGGCCGCTATTTTCTCCATGTATGTGTGTGATGCATATGTTTTCTTCCGCGAATAGGTGACCATTTGGGCTGATTTCGCATTGTGGTGAAATTAAGCCCTTTCATTGTCACTAATAGTTGTGTTAGTGTGGTTATCCCAACACATTGAATGCATAAATTAGCAACGGCTTACTTTATCTATACAAACATAAAGCAAGGTGAAGTTAAGCGCTTCTAATCGTCACTAATAGTTGTGTTCGTGTGGTTATCCCAACACATTGAATGCATAAATTAGCAACCACTAACTTTATCTATACAAACATAAAGCAAAAAAAAAAAAGTTAAGCGCTTCCATTGTCACTAATAGTTGTGTTCGTGTGGTTATCCCAACACATTGAATGCATAAATTAACAACCGCTAACTTTATCTATACAAACATAAAGCAAAGAAAAAAGTGAATAATATTTTTTGCGATGAAATAATATGCATAGCATACATGAGTTTTATTATACTCAATATCATACATTCTCAATGACCTATCTAATGATACCAAATATATATCATATATATTAACTTCTTTTAATATACAAAGTTCAAAAATGTTAACTTCTCAGGAAGTAAGAATGACATCTATTCAAAGACGGAGGGAGTACATCATGGCTTGTTTAGTTTGCAAGCTACTAGCTCATTATTAACTTATAACAAGTTATAAATGTCGGGCTTGGCTCATTAGAAAAAAATCCAAGCGAGCTAATGAGCTAATGTTTTTTTTTTTTTTTGTTTAACTTTTGTTACGAGTTATGACCGGAGGCGATAAAAATAGAGTTGTATCTTGTATGCCTCGTTTGTAGTTGTAACTGTAAATCTTCTTGTACCAAAGATATGAATAGGAGAGTGATGGGTTATTTCGCCGACAACTATCTTTGCCGAACAAGAGCAAGACTTTACGTGTAATAACCCCTTTTCCCGAGACGCTTACACCACCAACGCCATTGCCCTCACCCCCCACTACGCAGAATTGTCCATCACCGCCGTGCTCCAACCCCCCTTCACCGCCGAAAACCGAACCGGCGTAACCATAGCGTGTAGTGATGTGGGTTTGAAACACTACCGGGTCAAAACACCGGGCGGGTGATGAGAGGAGAGACGCCGGTTTGATATCGAACCGGCAGCCGAGATCGTCACCGAACACCGCCGGGTGTTCCACGACCCGCAACATTTTTGATCCAAGCAATGGTGTTCGGAAGTCACCGCAGAGTTGTTATTGGGAGCACTTCGGGCGTTAACAAACCGATGAATCCGGTGGGGATAACACTATCGGGTTAGACCGAGACGACGGTGTATCGAAGAGCTAACAATGGCGGCTTACTTTGAACCCGGTCAACTTTACGTGAACACCGCCGGCTGATCTCAACCCGAAATAAGTATTAGAGTGGAGACTATCGGTTGGTTAATGCAAATTCAATGCTGATGTTTCTATCGCCTATGACGGTTAGTAATTCAAACCGATAGTGTTTGGTATAGTTACACTACCGGTATGTTGCTCATTCACCTGCCGGGCCCATGCCACCCGGCGTTTTTGTTTTAAATTTTTGAATTTATTCGTGGAATTCAGCTCTTTTTAAACCCGAAAAATCATCATACATTAATATCGTCAAAACATTACAGATTTAATGGTTACATACAACAAAATCCACCTAATGTTCTAGAAACTAAGCCTACATGAACTTCTAAAATAAAAACACCAATGACCATAGAGTCATAGACATAAATAAAAGCATGACATCTTTCCAAAACCAATTAAGCAAAGCAATTCTCGCAATCTTCATAAGTATGTGGGGTGGCTTCTCTTCAATCTCCGGGGGCGGCTAGTTTGCACCATTGTAGGCGACGACGGCCTTCACCTTCGGTGTTGTATTTTCTGGTAACAATTATTAGCGTAGCCTTGGACTTGAGCATAGCAATCTTCCCGTGTTAGATAGATCCCCAACACGCGACCAACAAACACTACGTACATCACGCCATGCTTGCCTATACATGTCACCAAAATATGATGATATTGCTATGTTATTCATAAAAGTTGTACGTAAAGAAGTTAATGCACATATATTTAAAATATCCAAACCGGATTTGAACAATACTAACTCATAAATTTCAATCACAATTCGAGCACGGGTTGTAGTGACCGAGACGGGCATTTCAACGAACACCTCAAGGGGCGGACCGACGCACTCACCAAGCTGGGGCGTGCGCTCCTATCTTGTCTTGGAGGATTTGAGGAGGACAAGGTCGCGGACGGCACGGGTCGGGCGGTGAAGAGGAAGACGGCGTGAGGCCGCGGACGGGCAGAGAGAGGTGTGGCGGCGGTCCTCCGTCGGCGTGGAGGAAGACCAAGCGGGCAACGTGAGGCTAGGACAGAAATAATTAGTTCTCATTCTCATAGGTAAAAACTCGTACACCTAAAGGGATAATTAGTTCTCACCGTGGAAGGGGCCGGAAGGGGAGAGGATGCCGGGCGCGGGCGTTGGGGACGCCGGAGTGGAGGAGCGCTGGCGTGGGAGAACGCCGTCAAGCCTCGATTCCGCTGGAGCGGAACGACCGGGATGCGCGAATCGGACGGCCCGGGCGGCGGGGGGACAACGAACGGCGGACGTTGGAGTTGGTGGTGCGCTCCGTCGGCGACCCTGGTGCTCTTTGCTACCGGGTGGGGAACGAGAATGGCGCGGTGTTCAAATGGCTTGCCAAAATTTTCGCTCCGAGCCACTCACCTATATATATATAGGCAAGGCTGGTTTGGGCGCGGTGGGGAAACTTAAATGGCGGGAGGTTCGAGATAGATTTAGAAAATTTCACCCCAATCCTATTATTTGCCGGTTATTACACGCAACCGGCAAAGTGAAATAGAAATGCTTGCCACTTCATGGATGATCATGTACCTTTGTGAAGGATGTTTAGTCCTCCATGGTGGAAATGGCTTGAATTTTTTTTCCAGTCATGTACACCCAAAATATGACCCCACACAAGTTCTTAGGTTTTTCCGATAAATATTTTAATTACTATGATTTTCTTCGACCTAAATCTGGCGACAAGAAGGCTAATTAAACCATGGAAACACAAGAATATGTCTTGGACCTCCACGGTGATTTGCCTCCTAGGGCACATGAGACCCCTCGTGGAAAAGTCTAGCAAACATTCCGGCTCTTTTCGTGGGTACTTTGGTTCAAACTATAATTACAAGGTGGCGTCGTGCAAAAATTCAAATAAACTGGAAAAAGTACCAAACCAACTCCGAAAAATCTCAAACTTCGTGGGTGCTTCCCAATTTACATGTGAAAGGCTCAGAAAAAGTTTGAGACCACTACAACATCGGCAAACATATGAACCACATGGAGCACAAGAACTACATCGTATAGTCCCGGGTTCGATGGTAGGGATCATGTGCCTCTATGAAGGATGTGTAATCCTCCTTGGTGGAAATGGCTTGAATTTTTTTTTCCAGCCATGTACACCCAAAATATGACCCCACACAAGTTCTTATATTTTTTGATAAATATTTTAGTTACTATAATTTTCTTCGAGCTAAACTGGCGACAAGAAGGCTAATTAAACCATGGAAACACAAGAATTTTTCTTGGACCTCCACGGTGATTTGCCTCCTAGGGCACATGAGACCCCGTGAAAAAGTCTAGCAAAGCATTCCGTCTCTTTTTTGTGGGTACGCCTTTCGGTTCAAACTATAATTACAAGGTGGCGTCGTATGAGAAATTCAAATAATTTGGGGAAAAGTACCAAACCAACTCCGAAAAATCTCAAACTTCGTGGGTGCTTCCCCATTTGCATGTGAAAGACTCAGAAAAAGTTTGAGACCACATGGGCCACAAGAACATTATAAATTAATTAGGAAGTAACCATACAACCTTACAAATAATTAACATAGTAAACACACTAATCATCATCATCATCGTCGGGATCAATATTAGGTCCAAATTTTGTGATCCATGCACACGAATGTAGGATTGTAGAAATATCGGGTAATTGATGTCACGGATTAAGTATCCGCTTGAGTCGATGAAGGTCAATGCCCTTATGATTGCACTCTCGTCCCTCGTAAGGACGTAAAAATGCTCGACCATAGATATAACCTCTTGAACGACCCGGTGCCTAAGTTAGTAAACCTTATGCAGTATTGTCGCCCTTCCGTAATTTGCTGGCCAAGGTGTGCACAGAAGTCCCAATCGTACCGAAGTCGGGTTCAGTAGCTTGGTCGAGAACGGCCGCCAAGCCATATGCGGCATAAGTAAGATCGTGGAGCAAAATCTGCAAGTGGAAGAATCAAAATGAATGAGGATGATGTGAATCTATCTAATATGCATTGCCAAAATGATGAATTTAATTTATTACCACATCATCATGGTTGTAACTCCCAACATATTCGCTATATTGCCATGGGGGATATTATCGCCAGACAAGGCAAATATCTTGAAGTCTGAGAAATCGAGGCATAATGTAGCAAACACGTCGAAGAGAATCTAAGCACAAGGAAGCGGCATGGTACTCGGCGTTTTGCACGGTCGTTTCTCTCGTTTCCCCTCTCGTGGATTAGGTGGTCGTTGTGTCCTAGAATCCTCGAAGGGATGTAAAAACTTATTTCACACGTATATAGTTGATGACCGGTGTGATGCTCTAGATGTTGTGGTCTCCACAAAACCGAGATAGAGAACCGGCTAAGTCTTTGTTTCTAGCCATTGTATTGGGGATAAAGTCACGTGAAACATATAAATGCAACAAAATAACGTTAAGTTAAACTAATTGTCCATGTATTTGTTATAGTAAAATAAAAAATAAAAAATGTTAGAAAAAATTACATACGATGGCTGGATAAGGGAATGGCCTTGTGTCCACACTAGGGGCGAATGGCTCATCGCCCGTGGTGGAAACCCGGGTTCTTGTGGTGGCGGCAAAGGAGGAGGACCGCCACCACTGAAGCGATAAAAAGGAAAAAAAAGGACAAAGCTCATAAATATATATAGTATATATATATATGTATTGTTTATATCCATATTATATAGGAATTCTAGACAAGAAAAAAAATATCCTTACCAATGTAATATCCCGGAGCCATGAACAAATCTCCTAGAAAGAGAGAGAGAGAAAAGAGCCGAGTGGATTTCGTGCAGAGTGACCGGAGCTCGTGGGTGCGTGCTTGGGTATGTGTGTGGATGCGGCCGGGCGCATTGATTTATAGCGGTTGATCGGTCAAGGGTACATCACTGCTTAGGGTATTAAGATATACCCGGTAGTGATAACAACATGACTACCGGTTATTTGAATGGAGCCAAGAAGTGAATACAATATCACTACCGGTTGTTTGTATGTATCCGGCGGTGAATTCATAGTGTTGTCACTTCACTCCGGTTTGCATGCATGCATTGTTGCGATGTTGCCGCATATGTAATGAGTAGATGCTTCACGCAAGTGGGGTTTTGGTTATCTGTTCTTAACGGGATATGAATGTGAATAAAATTCATTATCTGTTCTTTGTTTTTGTTACATATATAACTTTATTTCATTCACATTAGATTTGGATATATCATTTGAATTTTCCCCATAATATGCAGCATATTTCATTGACCTTAAACCGTCTTTTATTGCAAACCGTCTTTATTACGTTCGATAAAGGGGTAAAAATAGAAACTCAAAGGTATCGAAGAGACAATCAAGATTCATATCAAACAGAAATACAACAGATAAGAAATTTGATTGCATATATTTCCATAACAAAGACCTTACATTACATATATTTCCATAGCAAAGACCTTACATAGAACTAAATATATGGTAACAAAGACCAATTCGAGATAGGTCAATGCTACAATCAAAGTGTACAAACACATTAAAATTTAACCACCTCAGTAAGTCTCTTGTAGCATTTCCTCGGATCGAAGAAGTGGCGAGGCCGCTACGTGCACTCATTGAGGAGGTTGGAGGATGAGATTCAGGGGCTTCATCTTGACCCAAACTTGACCATTGGACCAAGGATGAAATCACAAGTAACTTGGTCCAATGAGGGTTGTTTTTCCATGGATGCACCATATGATTCGGATACTATATGCCCATGTGCCAGGATATTGGCTGAAAACTAGCACCCCAAAGCACAAGGACTCAGGACTCTTAATATGAGTCGAGTTCGATCTTAAATCATGGCACCCATAGAAGCTGCAAGCCCCGGTGTCTCTCCTTCATCAGTAAGACTTTTCTAGCACCTTTTCGTAAACCATTTTCTTGGACTAGGCATATCTGTATGTGGAGGGATTTCTCCCAAAAGAAAGGCCATATGTATGTGGAACTTGAAAGAATCTTGCTAGCAAAGAAGATCGAGGGCGAAGAACAAGAAAAAATAAGGAGAAAAAAGATTTCCTAGATCCAAAACCCATGACACTAAAATTCAAAACTAAGCCCTCTGTAGATTTTGAGGAGAGGGGTTAGGAACCTCTCGGACGAACCTAGAATGCAACAACGAGAGAGGAGCGGGTGGGTGCAAAACACGGTGTCCCCTTGCCGTTTAAATAGGCATAGATGGCGTGGTTGAGTCGACTACCTTGTATGCGGAGGGCGTGGCGACAATGCGCCCGGCGCATTGGTGCGATGGTCAAAATATCAGAGTTGAGAACTGTGCGGCCGTTGAATTTTTGAAAATCACCGCCGGGTCTAAGTTTTCACCCGGCGGTGATGTCGAATACCACCGCAGAAAGATTCGCAGACCGTTGGATTGATCTACACATCACTGCCGGGTGTGAAACTACACCCCGGCAGTGTTTAACCGGACATTGATTTAACCCGTCAACGCCGCAAATTTGGTGCCCACAGGCTTTTCTCATCGATTCGGAGACTTTGCCGGTTTTCTAACCGGCGGTGAATGCTACCGCAATGCGGTTCTCCAAACGAAGCGGCATGCATGCAAAGATGTGCCACTATGAACACGCTAAGTGAACGTGACAGCCTATAGTATTGTGGTAAAAAAAAAAAAAAACAAAGTGATGGCTATCCGTTGGGTGGTACAAAGTTTGATTCTATAAATAGCCCGGCGGTGTTGTGGACGTGCTTCAGCTTGTTGAGTGTGTCATTTTCGTCTCCGGCCCGGCCAGAAGTCTCTCGTCTCCCTCCTCCCTCCTGCTCCCTCACCCGCCGGCATCGAAGGTACGTGTGGTTGATCTTGTAGCAATGGTAAACAATGTGAAGCATGCATTCCTTGTTTCAAAATAACAATGCTAAACTCGATCATCGTTCTTGAAAAAATGGTCAAAAGCGGAAGCGGGCGAGGGGCGAGGCCTAGCGCGGTGGTGGCGGACGAGGGCCAGCGGGAGGACGAAGGCCTAGGCGGCCGGTGGCGGCGGGGCGCGGCGGCATGGCGGCGCGGCGGAGGCGATGGCGGCCGCCGCTTTCTTTTTATTTTTCGTTTTGTAAATATATTATCTAGTAATATATAATGACTCTCAAGTCGTTTTTAATTCATCTCCGTTCTCTGTTTCTATCGTTTTTTTTTACTGTTCCTTCTTCATTCAACCCCGCGAGCTATCGGTTCCTTTAATTTGCTTCCCCTCCCAAATCGCTATCGGTTCTAATTCAACCCGGTTGTGTCAATCTTCAAATCGCTTTCGGTTCTAATTCAAACCCGCGAGTGATCTGTGTCCATCAAGACCACTGCCGGGGAACGATTCAACCCGGTGGTGATCTGAATCTTCACTGCCGGTATTGGTCGTATCCGTGGAGTTTCTGAGTTTCCCCGCGCCTGAACGGTTCATCACTGCCGGGCGAGGTTCAACACTGCCGGTGGATTAAATTCCGGCAGTGATGCCGGCGGTAGTGATGAGCGATTCTGTAGTAGTGCCCTCTCCTCATTTTCAACCAGATCACTGTTGCCGATCAATTTTTAGTACTTCACATGACACGAAATCAGCTTGTGAAACCCCTTGCCGTCCTTTTTCATTTCTCTGATCTGAATTTCGTCTGATCTGAATTTCGTTTGATCTTCTTTCTAGCTGACCGTGTGGAGTCGGTCAATGCAGTAGCAGCACGATCCAGTTGTCTTCATATGTTTATGTTTACTCACGAAGAGTCGGCGACAGGCTTAAATTAAGCAACATTCGTTTTGAGCCGAACAGAGACGCGATCTTGGATCTCTTCTTCTTCCTCGATGATTCCAAGCTACACGCCACAGAATCAGATGCAGCTATTGTCTATTGCTTATCCTGACCAAGAAACTCGGCGAGCTAGGTCAGCAATCATCATTCAGCCTTCTCCTCTGCGAATTCGCCACCAAAAGAGGAGGCGACGGCACTCTGCCGGTGTTTCCAACTGCCCACCACCCCCACAAAACACACCCCCCCCCCACCCCCCCCCCCCAAAAAAAAAAAACCTGTAAAATGAATTATATGTATTGCCGCCATCATGTAATCAGCCTGTAGTCGGTACAGCTGATCTGTTCATGCATCTGTGCTGTCGTGCAAGGCAGGAGGATTGGATCGGAGGAGATCGTCGGGCCTTGTTTAGATGGTTAAAATTTGGAACCGTTTGTTACATTAAATAATCGTGAAGACGTTTCGTTTGTTAGTGGTAAATATCATTCTACCTATGGAAGAACTAGGCTCAAAAGAATCGTCTCACAATGTACATCTAAATCTGTGTAATTAGTTATTTTTTTTTACCTACATTTATCTTCCAAACATACGCCTTTTGGTGTATTTATTGTGATGTGATGGAGAGGAAGTGGCAAAAAAAAAAAGTTAGAAACTTTAGCAATGTAAACAAGGCCGTCGCGGACGCCGAGGCCGTTTTAAATAGTTGCTCTCCTCTTCAGCTGTAGCTAGCTGCAGGAGCAGG
>JADLZK010005489.1:0-15051 GCA_015847255.1 Hyparrhenia diplandra
ACCAAGATAGATCCCTGCCGCTACCTAAAAGTGACCCGTTGGAAGCCCAACAGATGTAATTCAACGTATCAAAATGTAAAATTCTTACAGTATCACGGGCAAACAAGAGACAAAAGATGCCATTTTGGCCTCCGTCGAGCAGATTGGCCAACATTTCTGAGATTGGCGGATTTTTGACCAAGATAGATCCACGCCATGAAAAGTGACCCGTTGGAAGCCCAACATGACCTAATTTAGAGGATCGAAAAGTATAATTCTTATAGTTATCACGTGGCGCCTAAGGAGCCCAAAGATGCCATTTTGGCCTCCGCTTAGGAAATTGCCAAGATTCCTAGCGGTGACATTTTTTGAGTTCCGCAACTCCAATCGTAGTGATTTTGGGACTCCGGAAAGGTAGTAGAATGCTATTTTTGAAACCATAAGTCCATGTCCGATAGTCATCGCGGAAGGCTCGCAAAATTGATGGTTTTCAAAAGAGGTCATTCCCGCCTCCGGCTCGCGCATTTCTGCCAACATTTATGGAGATTGGCAGATTTTGACCAAGATAGATCCGGGCTTGCCATGAAAGTGACCCGTTGGAAGCCCAACAGATGTAATTTAACATTATCGAAAAGTAAAATTCTTACTGTGTATCACGGGCAGTCAAGAGACAAAAGATGCCATTTTGGCTCTCGTCAGCAGATTCTCGGGCGACAAGGCAGATTTTTGACCAAGATAGATCCAGCCGCCATAAAAAGTGACCGTTGGAAGCCCAACAGATGTAATTTAACGTATCGAAAAGTAAAATTTTACGTGTATCACATGGGCAGCCGAAGAGACAAAAAGATGCCATTTTGGCCTGTTTAGGCAGATTGCCAACATATCCGGGCGATTGTTAGATTTTTGACCAAGATAGATCCTGCCGCCATGAAAGTGACCGTTGGAAGCCCAACAGATGTAATTCAACGTATCAAAATGTAAAATTCTTACAGGTATCACGCGGGCAAAATGAAGAGACAAAAGATGCCATTTTGGCCTCCGCTCGAGCAGATTCTCCAACATTTCCGAGATTGGCGGATTTTTGACCAAGATAGATCCGGGGCCGCCATGAAAAGTGACCCGTTGGAAGCCCAACATGACCTAATTTAGAGGATCAAAAAGTATAATTCTTAAAGTTATCACGGGGGCGCCTAAGGAGCCCAAAGATGCCATTTTTGGCCTCCATTTAGGGAAATTGGCCAAGATTCCTAGCGGTGACATTTTTTGAGTTCCAGAACTCCAATCGTAGTGATTCTCGAGGCAAAGGTAGTAGAATGCTATTTTTGAAATCCATAAGTCCATGTCCGATAGTCATCGTGGAAGGCTCGCAAAATTGACGGTTTTCAAAAGAGGTCATTCCGCCTCCGCTCGGGCATTTCGCCAACATTTATGGAGATTGGCAGATTTTGACCAAGATAGATCCAGCTTGCCATGAAAAGTGACCTCGTTGGAAGCCCAACAGATGTAATTTAACATTATCGAAAAAAGTAAAATTTTACTGTGTATCACGCGGGCAACCGAAGAGACAAAAGATGCCATTTTGGCCTCTCGTCGGGCAGATTTCGGGCGATTGGCGATTTTTGACCAAGATAGATCCTAGCCGCCATTTAAAAGTGACCTCGTTGGAAGCCCAACAGATGTAATTTAACGTATCGAAAAGTAAAATTCTTATGTGTGTATCACATGGGCAATCAAGAGACAAAAGATGCCATTTTGGCCTCCGCTCGCAGATTGCACAACATATCCGGGCATTGTTAGATTTTTGACCAAGATAGATCCCCGCCGCCACGAAAGTGACCCGTTGGAAGCCCAACAGATGTAATTCAACGTATCAAAATGTAAAATTCTTGCTGTGTATCACGGGCAACAAGAGACAAAAGATGCCATTTTGGCCTCCGCTCGAGCAGATTGGCCAACATTTCCGGAGATTGGCGGATTTTTGACCAAGATAGATCCAGCCGCCATGAAAAGTGACCCGTTGGAAGCCCAACATGACCTAATTTAGAGGATCGAAAAGTATAATTTTACAGCTTATCACGTAAGGGCCTAAGGAGCCCAAAGATGCCATTTTGGCCTCCGTTTAGGAAATTTTGCCAAGATTCCTAGCGGTGACATTTTTTGAGTTCCGTGAACTCCAATCGTAGTGATTTCGACTCCATGCAAAGGTAGTAGAATGCTATTTTTGAAATCCATAAGTCCATGTCCGATAGTCATCGTGAAGGCTCGCAAAATTGACGGTTTTCAAAAAGAGGTCATTCTCGCCTCCGTCGCAGCATTGCCAACATTTATGGAGATTGGCAGATTTTTGACCAAGATAGATCCAGCTTGCCATGAAAAGTGACCCGTTGGAAGCCCAACAGATGTAATTTAACATTATCGAAAAGTAAAATTCTTACTGTGTATCACGTGGGCAAATGAAGAGACAAAAGATGCCATTTTGGCCTCGCTCGCGGGCAGATTTTCGGGCGATTGGCAGATTTTTGACCAAGATAGATCCGCCGCCATTAAAAGTGACCCGTTGGAAGCCCAACAGATGTAATTTAACGTATCGAAAAGTAAAATTCTTACAGTGTATCACATGGGCAATTAAAGAGCCAAAAGATAACATTTTGGCCTCCGCTCGTGCAGATTTGCCAACATATCCGGGCGATTGTTAGATTTTTGACCAAGATAGATCCCTGCCGCCACGAAAAGTGACCCGTTGGAAGCCCAACAGATGTAATTCAACGTATCAAAATGTAAAAATTCTTACTGTGTATCACGGGCAAATGAAGAGACAAAAGATGCCATTTTGGCCTCCGCTCGAGCAGATTTTCGCCAACATTTTCGAGATTGGCGGATTTTTGACCAAGATAGATCCGGGGCCGCCATGAAAAGTGACCCGTTGGAAGCCCAACATGACCTAATTTAGAGGATCGAAAAGTATAATTTTTACGCTTATCACGTGGGGGGTTTTAAGGAGCCCAAAGATGCCATTTTGGCCTCCATTTAGGAAATTGGCCAAGATTCCTAGCGGTGACATTTTTTGAGTTCCGTAACTCCAATCGTAGTGATTCCGACTCCGTGCAAAGGTAGTAGAAAGCTATTTTTGAAATCCATAAGTCCATGTCCGATAGGCATCGCGAAGGCTCGCAAAATTGACGGTTTTCAAAAGAGGTCATTCTCGCCTCCGTCGCGCGTATTTGGCCAACATTTATGGAGATTGGCGATTTTTGACCAAGATAGATCCAGCTTGCCATGAAAAGTGACCCGTTGGAAGCCCAACAGATGTAATTTAACATTATTGAAAAGTAAAATTTTACAGTATCACGGGCAAAGTCGAAGAGACAAAGATGCCATTTTGGCCTCGTCGCGCATTTCGGGCGATTGGCAGATTTTTGACCAAGATAGATCCGGCCGCCACGAAAGTGACCCGTTGGAAGCCCAACAGATGTAATTTAACGTGATCGAAAAGTAAAATTCTTACAGTGTATCACATGGGCAGTAAAGAGACAAAAGATGCCATTTTGGCCTCCGCTCGCTCGCAGATTTTGGCCAACATATCCGGGCGATTGTTAGATTTTTGACCAAGATAGATCCCTGCCGCCATGAAAAGTGACCCGTTGGAAGCCCAACAGATGTAATTCAACGTATCAAAATGTAAAATTTTACTGTGTATCACGTGGCAAATGAAGAGACAAAAGATGCCATTTTGGCCTCCGCTCGGCAGATTGGCCAACATTTTCGAGATTGGCGGATTTTTGACCAAGATAGATCCGGGCCGCCATGAAAAGTGACCCCGTTGGAAGCCCAACATGACCTAATTTAGAGGATCGAAAAGTATAATTTTTACAGCTTATCACGTGGGGCAGCTAAGGAGCCCAAAGATGCCATTTTGGCCTCCATTTAGGAAATTTTCGTCAAGATTCCTAGCGGTGACATTTTTTGAGTTCCGTAACTCCAATCGTAGTGATTCCGACTGCAAAGGTAGTAGAATGCTATTTTTGAAATCCATAAGTCCATGTCCGATAGTCATCGTGGAAGGCTCGCAAAATTGACGGTTTTCAAAAGAGGTCATTCTCGCCTCCGTCGCGCAGATTGCCAACATTTATGGAGATTGGCAGATTTTGACCAAGATAGATCCAGCTTGCCATGAAAAGTGACCCGTTGGAAGCCCAACAGATGTAATTTAACATTATCGAAAAAGTAAAATTCTGCTGTGTATCACGCGGGCAAAATGAAGAGACAAAAGATGCCATTTTGGGCCTCGCTCGCGCATTTCGGGCGATTGGCAGATTTTTGACCAAGATAGATCCAGCCGCCACGAAAAGTGACCCGTTGGAAGCCCAACAGATGTAATTTAACGTATCGAAAAGTAAAATTCTTACAGGTATCACATGGGCAGCCTAAAGAGACAAAAGATAACATTTTGGCCTCCGCTCGCGCAGATTTCTCGCCAACATATCCGGGCGATTGTTAGATTTTTGACCAAGATAGATCCCGCCGCCACGAAAAAGTGACCCGTTGGAAGCCCAACAGGATGTAATTCAACGTATCAAAATGTAAAATTCTTACGTGTATCACGCGGGCAAATGAAGAGACAAAAGATGCCATTTTGGCCTCCGCTCGAGTAGATTTTGGCCAACATTTTCGAGATTGGCGGATTTTTGACCAAGATAGATCCAGCCGCCATGAAAAGTGACCCGTTGGAAGCCCAACATGACCTAATTTAGAGGATCGAAAAGTATAATTTTTACATTATATCACGGGCGCCTAAGGAGCCCAAAGATGCCATTTTGGCCTCCATTTAGGGAAATTTCGTCAAGATTCCTAGCGGTGACATTTTTGAGTTCCGTAACTCCAATCGTAGTGATTTTGGACTCCATGCAAAGGTAGTAGAAAGCTATTTTTGAAATCCATAAGTCCATGTCCGATAGTCATCGCGAAGGCTCGCAAAATTGACGGTTTTCAAAAGAGGTCATTCTCGCCTCCGTCGCGCATTTCAACAACATTTATGGAGATTGGCAGATTTTGACCAAGATAGATCCGCTTTGTTATGAAAAGTGACCCGTTGGAAGCCCAACAGATGTAATTTAACATTATTGAAAAGTAAAATTCTTACTGTGTATCACGTGGGCAAACAAGAGACAAAAGATGCCATTTTGGCCTCTCGCTCGGGCAGATTTTCGGGCGATTGGCGATTTTTGACCAAGATAGATCCGGGCCGCCATGAAAAGTGACCCGTTGGAAGCCCAACAGATGTAATTTAACGTATCGAAAAGTAAAAATTTTACTGTGTATCACATGGGCAAACAAGAGACAAAAGATAACATTTTGGCCTCCGCTCGCGCAGATTTTCGCCAACATATCCGGCGATTGTTAGATTTTTGACCAAGATAGATCCCCGCCGCCACGAAAAGTGACCCCGTTGGAAGCCCAACAGGATGTAATTCAACGTATCAAAATGTAAAATTCTTACGTGTATCACGCGGGCAAATGAAGAGACAAAAGATGCCATTTTGGCCTCCGCTCGAGCAGATTGGCCAACATTTCTCGAGATTGGCGGATTTTTGACCAAGATAGATCCGGGGCCGCCATGAAAAGTGACCCGTTGGAAGCCCAACATGACCTAATTTAGAGGATCGAAAAGTATAATTCTTACGCTATCACGTGGGGCAGCTAAGGAGCCCAAAGATGCCATTTTGGCCTCCATTTAGGAAAATTTCCAAGATTCCTAGCGGTGACATTTTTGAGTTCCGTGAACTCCAATCGTAGTGATTCTCGACTCCGTGCAAAGGTAGTAGAATGCTATTTTTGAAATCCATAAGTCCATGTCCGATAGTCATCGTGGAAGGCTCGCAAAATTGACGGTTTTCAAAAGAGGTCATTCTCGCCTCCGTCGCGCAGATTGGCCAACATTTATGGAGATTGGCGATTTTGACCAAGATAGATCCAGCTTGCCATGAAAAGTGACCGTTGGAAGCCCAACAGATGTAATTTAACATTATCGAAAAGTAAAATTCTTACATGTGTATCACGTGGGCAAATGAAGAGACAAAAGATGCCATTTTGGCCTCTCGCTCGGCAGATTTCCGGGCGATTGGCAGATTTTTGACCAAGATAGATCCAGCCGCCATTTAAAAGTGACCCGTTGGAAGCCCAACAGATGTAATTTAACGATCGAAAAAGTAAAATTTTACAGGTGTATCACATGGGCAGCTAAAGAGACAAAAGATAACATTTTGGCCTCCGCTCAGGCAGATTGCCAACATATCCGGCGATTGTTAGATTTTTGACCAAGATAGATCCCGCCGCCACGAAAAGTGACCCGTTGGAAGCCCAACAGATGTAATTCAACGTATCAAAATGTAAAATTCTTACTGTGTATCACGTGGGCAAATGAAGAGACAAAAGATGCCATTTTGGCCTCCGCTCGAGTAGATTGGCCAACATTTCGAGATTGGCGGATTTTTGACCAAGATAGATCCAGCCGCCATGAAAAGTGACCCGTTGGAAGCCCAACATGACCTAATTTAGAGGATCGAAAAGTATAATTTTTACGCTTATCACGTGGGGGCGCCTTAAGGAGCCCAAAGATGCCATTTTGGCCTCCATTTAGGAAATTTCGCCAAGATTCCTAGCGGTGACATTTTTTGAGTTCCGTGAACTCCAATCGTAGTGATTCTCGACCCGTGCAAAGGTAGTAGAATGCTATTTTTGAAATCCATAAGTCCATGTCCGATAGTCATCGCGGAAGGCTCGCAAAATTGACGGTTTTCAAAAGAGGTCATTTCGCCTCCGTCGCGCATTGGCCAACATTTATGGAGATTGGCAGATTTTGACCAAGATAGATCCAGCTTGTTATGAAAAGTGACCCGTTGGAAGCCCAACAGATGTAATTTAACATTATCGAAAAGTAAAAATTTTACGTGTATCACGTGGGCACCGAAGAGACAAAAGATGCCATTTTGGCCTCTCGCATCGCAGATTTCTCGGGCGCGATTGGCAGATTTTTGACCAAGATAGATCCAGCCGCCATTTAAAAGTGACCCGTTGGAAGCCCAACAGATGTAATTTAACGTATCGAAAAGTAAAATTCTTACAGTGTATCACATGGGCAAAAAAGAGACAAAAGATGCCATTTTGGCCTCCGCTCGCGTGTGTATTTTTTGCCAACATATCCGGGCGATTGTTAGATTTTTGACCAAGATAGATCCCGCCGCCACGAAAAGTGACCCGTTGGAAGCCCAACAGATGTAATTCAACGTATCAAAATGTAAAATTTTACAGTGTATCACGCGGGCAGCTGAAGAGACAAAAGATGCCATTTTGGCCTCCGCTCGAGCAGATTGGCCAACATTTTCGAGATTGGCGGATTTTTGACCAAGATAGATCCGGGGCCGCCATGAAAAGTGACCCGTTGGAAGCCCAACATGACCTAATTTAGAGGATCGAAAAGTATAATTTTACAGCTTATCACGTGGGGCAGCTAAGGAGCCCAAAGATGCCATTTTGGCCTCCATTTAGGAATTTTGGCCAAGATTCCTAGCGGTGACATTTTTTGAGTTTCAGAACTCCAATCGTAGTGATTCTCGACTCCATGCAAAGGTAGTAGAATGCTATTTTTGAAATCCATAAGTCCATGTCTGATAGTCATCGTGAAGGCTCGCAAAATTGACGGTTTTCAAAAGAGGTCATTCCGCCTCCGCGTCGTGCATTGTTTGCCAACATTTATGGAGATTGGCAGATTTTGACCAAGATAGATCCAGCTTGCCATGAAAAGTGACCCGTTGGAAGCCCAACAGATGTAATTTAACATTATCGAAAAGTAAAATTTTACAGTGTATCACGTGGGCAAATCGAAGAGACAAAAGATGCCATTTTGGCCTCTCGTCGCAGATTTCGGCGGGCGCATTGGTATTTTTGACCAAGATAGATCCGGGGCCGCCATGAAAAGTGACCTCGTTGGAAGCCCAACAGATGTAATTTAACGTATCGAAAAGTAAAATTTTACTGTGTATCACATGGGCAGTCGAAGAGACAAAAGATGCCATTTTGGCCTCCGTTCGGCAGATTTCGCCAACATATCCGGGCGATTGTTAGATTTTTGACCAAGATAGATCCCGCCGCCACGAAAAGTGACCTCGTTGGAAGCCCAACAGATGTAATTCAACGTATCAAAATGTAAAATTTACAGGTATCACGTGGGCAGCTGAAGAGACAAAAGATGCCATTTTGGCCTCCGCTCGAGTAGATTTGGCCAACATTTTCGAGATTGGCGGATTTTTGACCAAGATAGATCCAGCCGCCATGAAAAGTGACCCCGTTGGAAGCCCAACATGACCTAATTTAGAGGATCGAAAAGTATAATTTTTACGCTTATCACGGGGCAGCTAAGGAGCCCAAAGATGCCATTTTGGCCTCCATTTAGGGAAATTTGCCAAGATTCCTAGCGGTGACATTTTTTGAGTTCCGTGAACTCCAATCGTAGTGATTCGACTCCATGCAAAGGTAGTAGAATGCTATTTTTGAAATCCATAAGTCCATGTCCGATAGTCATCGTGAAGGCTCGCAAAATTGACGGTTTTCAAAAGAGGTCATTCCGCCTCCGTCGCAGATTGGCCAACATTTATGGAGATTGGCAGATTTTGACCAAGATAGATCCAGCTTGCCATGAAAAGTGACCCGTTGGAAGCCCAACAGATGTAATTTAACATTATCGAAAAGTAAAATTTTTACAGGTATCACGGGCAACCGAAGAGACAAAAGATGCCATTTTGGCCTCTCGTCGCAGATTTTCGGGCGCGATTGGCAGATTTTTTGACCAAGATAGATCCCGCCGCCACGAAAAGTGACCCGTTGGAAGCCCAACAGATGTAATTTAACGTATCGAAAAGTAAAATTTTACTGTGTATCACATGGGCAGCTGAAGAGACAAAAGATAACATTTTGGCCTCCGCTTCGCAGATTGGCCAACATATCCGGCGATTGTTAGATTTTTGACCAAGATAGATCCCGCCGCCACGAAAAGTGACCCGTTGGAAGCCCAATAGATGTAATTCAACGTATCAAAATGTAAAATTCTTATGTGTATCACGTGGGCAAATGAAGAGACAAAAGATGCCATTTTGGCCTCCGCTCGAGTAGATTGGCCAACATTTCTCGAGATTGGCGGATTTTTGACCAAGATAGATCCCGCCATGAAAAGTGACCCGTTGGAAGCCCAACATGACCTAATTTAGAGGATCGAAAAGTATAATTTTACAGCTTATCACGGGCGCCTAAGGAGCCCAAAGATGCCATTTTGGCCTCCATTTAGGAAATTTTCACAAGATTCCTAGCGGTGACATTTTTTGAGTTCCGAACTCCAATCGTAGTGATTCTCGACTCCGTGCAAAGGTAGTAGAATGCTATTTTTGAAATCCATAAGTCCATGTCCGATAGTCATCGCGGAAGGCTCGCAAAATTGACGGTTTTCAAAAGAGGTCATTCCCGCCTCCGTCGCGATTGGCCAACATTTATGGAGATTGGCAGATTTTGACCAAGATAGATCCAGCTTTTGTTATGAAAAGTGACCCGTTGGAAGCCCAACAGATGTAATTTAACATTATCGAAAAGTAAAATTCTTACTGTGTATCACGTGGGCAAATGAAGAGACAAAAGATGCCATTTTGGCCTCTCGCTCGGGCAGATTTCGGGCGATTGGCAGATTTTTGACCAAGATAGATCCGCCATGAAAAGTGACCCGTTGGAAGCCCAACAGATGTAATTTAACGTATCGAAAAGTAAAATTCTTACAGTGTATCACATGGGCAAAAAGAGACAAAAGATAACATTTTGGCCTCCGCTCTCGTGCAGATTGGCCAACATATCCGGGCGATTGTTAGATTTTTGACCAAGATAGATCCCCGCCGCCATTTAAAAGTGACCCGTTGGAAGCCCAACAGGATGTAATTCAACGTATCAAAATGTAAAATTCTTACTGTGTATCACGTGGGCAATGAAGAGACAAAAGATGCCATTTTGGCCTCCGCTCGAGTAGATTGGCCAACATTTTTCGAGATTGGCGGATTTTTGACCAAGATAGATCCAGCCGCCATGAAAAGTGACCCGTTGGAAGCCCAACATGACCTAATTTAGAGGATCGAAAAGTATAATTTTACAGCTATCACGTGGGGCAGCTAAGGAGCCCAAAGATGCCATTTTGGCCTCCATTTAGGGAAATTTCACAAGATTCCTAGCGGTGACATTTTTTGAGTTCCGTAACTCCAATCGTAGTGATTCTCGACTCCGTGCAAAGGTAGTAGAATGCTATTTTTGAAATCCATAAGTCCATGTCCGATAGTCATCGTGGAAGGCTCGCAAAATTGACGGTTTTCAAAAGAGGTCATTCTCGCCTCCGTCGCGTATTGCATTGGCCAACATTTATGGAGATTGGCAGATTTTTGACCAAGATAGATCCAGCTTGCCATGAAAAGTGACCTCGTTGGAAGCCCAACAGATGTAATTTAACATTATCGAAAAGTAAAATTCTTACTGTGTATCACGCGGCAAATTAAGAGACAAAAGATGCCATTTTGGCCTGGCCGCTCGGGCAGAATCGGGCGATTGGCAGATTTTTTGACCAAGATAGATCCAGCCGCCACGAAAAGTGACCCGTTGGAAGCCCAACAGATGTAATTTAACGTATCGAAAAGTAAAATTTTACTGTGTATCACATGGGCAGCCTAAAGAGACAAAAGATAACATTTTGGCCTCCGCTCGCGGCAGATTTTGCCAACATATCCGCGATTGTTAGATTTTTGACCAAGATAGATCCCGCCGCCACGAAAAGTGACCCGTTGGAAGCCCAACAGATGTAATTCAACGTATCAAAATGTAAAATTCTTACTGTGTATCACGTGGGCAACCGAAGAGACAAAAGATGCCATTTTGGCCTCCGCTCGAAAGTAGATTTGGCCAACATTTCTCGAGATTGGCGGATTTTTGACCAAGATAGATCCGGGGCCGCCATGAAAAGTGACCCGTTGGAAGCCCAACATGACCTAATTTAGAGGATCGAAAAGTATAATTTTTACGCTTATCACGTGGGCAGCTAAGGAGCCCAAAGATGCCATTTTGGCCTCCATTTAGGAAATTTTGCCAAGATTCCTAGCGGTGACATTTTTTGAGTTCCAGAATCCAATCGTAGTGATTTTCGACCCGTGCAAAGGTAGTAGAAAGCTATTTTTGAAATCCATAAGTCCATGTCCGATAGTCATCGGAAGGCTCGCAAAATTGACGGTTTTCAAAAGAGGTCATTCTCGCCTCCGTCGCGGCAGATTTTGCCAACATTTATGGAGATTGGCAGATTTTGACCAAGATAGATCCAGTTGTTATGAAAAGTGACCCGTTGGAAGCCCAACAGATGTAATTTAACATTATCGAAAAAGTAAAATTCTTACAGTATCACGTGGGCACCGAAGAGACAAAAGATGCCATTTTGGCCTCTCGTCGCGCAGATTTTCGGGCGATTGGCAGATTTTTGACCAAGATAGATCCGGGGCCGCCATAAAAGTGACCCGTTGGAAGCCCAACAGATGTAATTTAACGTATCGAAAAGTAAAATTTTACGGTGTATCACATGGGCAACCGAAGAGACAAAAGATGCCATTTTGGCCTCCGCTCGCGGCAGATTGCCAACATATCGGGCGATTGTTAGATTTTTGACCAAGATAGATCCCGCCGCCATGAAAAGTGACCCGTTGGAAGCCCAACAGATGTAATTCAACGTATCAAAATGTAAAATTCTTACAGTATCACGCGGGCAAATTGAAGAGACAAAAGATGCCATTTTGGCCTCCGCTCGAGCAGATTGCCAACATTTCGAGATTGGCGGATTTTTGACCAAGATAGATCCAGCCGCCATGAAAAGTGACCCGTTGGAAGCCCAACATGACCTAATTTAGAGGATCGAAAAGTATAATTTTACAGCTTATCACGTGGGGCGCCTAAGGAGCCCAAAGATGCCATTTTGGCCTCCATTTAGGGAAATTTTGGTCAAGATTCCTAGCGGTGACATTTTTTGAGTTCCGTAACTCCAATCGTAGTGATTCTCGACTCCGTGCAAAGGTAGTAGAATGCTATTTTTGAAATCCATAAGTCCATGTCCGATAGTCATCGCGGAAGGCTCGCAAAATTGACGGTTTTCAAAAAGAGGTCATTCTCGCCTCCGTCGCGCATTTGGCCAACATTTATGGAGATTGGCGATTTTGACCAAGATAGATCCAGCTTGCCATGAAAAGTGACCCGTTGAAGCCCAACAGATGTAATTTAACATTATCGAAAAGTAAAATTCTTACAGTGTATCACGTGGGCAAATGAAGAGACAAAAGATGCCATTTTGGCCTCTCTCGCAGATTTCGGGCGATTGGTAGATTTTTGACCAAGATAGATCCGGGGCCGCCACGAAAAGTGACCCGTTGGAAGCCCAACAGATGTAATTTAACGTATCGAAAAGTAAAATTCTTACAGTATCACATGGGCAAATAAAGAGACAAAAGATAACATTTTGGCCTCCCTCTCGGCAGATTTTGGCCAACATATCCGGCGATTGTTAGATTTTTGACCAAGATAGATCCCTGCCGCCATTTAAAAGTGACCCGTTGAAGCCCAACAGATGTAATTCAACGTATCAAAATGTAAAATTCTTACTGTGTATCACACGGGCAACCAAGAGACAAAAGATGCCATTTTGGCCTCCGCTCGAGCAGATTGGCCAACATTTCTCGAGATTGGCGGATTTTTGACCAAGATAGATCTAGCCGCCATGAAAAGTGACCCGTTGGAAGCCCAACATGACCTAATTTAGAGGATCGAAAAGTATAATTTTACGCTTATCACGTGGGGCGCCTAAGGAGCCCAAAGATGCCATTTTGGCCTCCATTTAGGGAAATTTCGCCAAGATTCCTAGCGGTGACATTTTTGAGTTCCGTAACTCCAATCGTAGTGATTTTGGACTCCATGCAAAGGTAGTAGAAAGCTATTTTTGAAATCCATAAGTCCATGTCCGATAGTCATCGCGAAGGCTCGCAAAATTGACGGTTTTCAAAAGAGGTCATTCCGCCTCCGCTCGCGCAGATTGCCAACATTTATGGAGATTGGTAAGATTTTGACCAAGATAGATCCAGCTTGCCATGAAAAGTGACCCGTTGGAAGCCCAACAGATGTAATTTAACATTATCGAAAAGTAAAATTCTTACAGTGTATCACGGGCAAATGAAGAGACAAAAGATGCCATTTTGGCCTCTCTTTCTCGCGCATTTTCGGGCGATTGGCGCATTTTTGACCAAGATAGATCCGGGGCCGCCATTTAAAAGTGACCCGTTGGAAGCCCAACAGATGTAATTTAACGTATCGAAAAGTAAAATTCTTACTGTGTATCACATGGGCAGCTAAAGAGACAAAAGATAACATTTTGGCCTCCGCTCTCGTGCAGATTGGCCAACATATCCGCGATTGTTAGATTTTTGACCAAGATAGATCCCGCCGCCACGAAAGTGACCTCGTTGGAAGCCCAACAGATGTAATTCAACGTATCAAAATGTAAAATTCTTGTGTATCACGGGCAAATAAGAGACAAAAGATGCCATTTTGGCCTCCGCTCGAGTAGATTTCCAACATTTCTCGAGATTGGCGGATTTTTGACCAAGATAGATCCAGCCGCCATGAAAAGTGACCCGTTGGAAGCCCAACATGACCTAATTTAGAGGATCGAAAAGTATAATTTTACGCTTATCACGTGGGGCAGCTAGGAGCCCAAAGATGCCATTTTGGCCTCCATTTAGGGAAATTTCGCCAAGATTCCTAGCGGTGACATTTTTTGACCAAGATAACTCCAATCGTAGTGATTTCCGACTCCATGCAAAGGTAGTAGAAAGCTATTTTTGAAATCCATAAGTCCATGTTCCGATAGGCATCGCGGAAGGCTCGCAAAATTGACGGTTTTCAAAAGAGGTCATTTTCGCCTCCCCGTCGCGCAGATTGCCAACATTTATGGAGATTGGCAGATTTTGACCAAGATAGATCCAGCTTGCCATGAAAAGTGACCTCGTTGGAAGCCCAACAGATGTAATTTAACATTATTGAAAAGTAAAATTCTTACGTATCACGCGGGCAAATGAAGAGACAAAAGATGCCATTTTGGCCTCTCGTCGCGCAGATTTCGGGCGATTGGCAGATTTTTGACCAAGATAGATCCAGCCGCCATTTAAAGTGACCCGTTGGAAGCCCAACAGATGTAATTTAACGTATCGAAAAGTAAAATTCTTACAGTGTATCACATGGGCAGCTAAAGAGACAAAAGATAACATTTTGGCCTCCATTCGCGCAGATTGGCCAACATATCCGCGATTGTTAGATTTTTTGACCAAGATAGATCCCTGCCGCCACGAAAGTGACCCGTTGGAAGCCCAACAGATGTAATTCAACGTATCAAAATGTAAAATTCTTACTGTGTATCACGCGGGCAGCCGAAGAGACAAAAGATGCCATTTTGGCCTCCGCTCGAGCAGATTTTATCAACATTTCGAGATTGGCGGATTTTTGACCAAGATAGATCCGGGGCCGCCATGAAAAGTGACCCGTTGGAAGCCCAACATGACCTAATTTAGAGGATCGAAAAGTATAATTCTTACAGCTTATCACGTGGGGCGCCTAAGGGAGCCCAAAGATGCCATTTTGGCCTCCATTTAGGAAATTTCGTCAAGATTCCTAGCGTGACATTTTTGAGTTCCAGAACTCCAATCGTAGTGATTCTCGACCCATGCAAAGGTAGTAGAAAGCTATTTTTGAAATCCATAAGTCCATGTCCGATAGGCATCGCGAAGGCTCGCAAAATTGACGCTTTTCAAAAGAGGTCATTCCGCCTCCGTCGCGCGATTTTCACAACATTTATGGAGATTGGCAGATTTTGACCAAGATAGATCCAGCTTGCCATGAAAAGTGACCTGTTGGAAGCCCAACAGATGTAATTTAACATTATTGAAAAAGTAAAAATTCTTACGGTGTATCACG
>JADLZK010005490.1:0-11020 GCA_015847255.1 Hyparrhenia diplandra
CTCAAATTGAGTCGGGTTCAGAGGTACAAAAGTTGGTAGGCTTAGCGACAAACCGGCTTCTCCTCTTCTTCTTTACCTCCTCTCACTCTCTTCCTCTCTTTTCTATGTGATAATACAGCTAGCGGTGCGAGCCACCTAGAGGGTCACTACTACTTGATATATATGTGTGGAAGTGATGCTCACAATGTAGAATGGTGGCCATATGTTACAAGTGAGGGGGTGCTCTCTTTATATAGTGAGAGGAGGAGTGAATGGAGGGCTCTCGCTTGCTAGAGGTGTTCTTGGCGGGAGCGTAGAGCTTTGCGACCGCGTGCAACGCTGGCGTGAAGGCGATCCGGGACACTTGCGCGCGAGAAAGGGCGTAAATTTTGGCGAAATTTGATGCTCTGCGGTAGCCGCTACTCGCATACGGCCAGGCGTGGCCGGGCCTCGGGCCCTCCCCGCCCCGGCCTTCTCCCTCGTTGCGCTGCTTTGGTCCTTCAAATGTTGGGCTCTATGATGGTGCGTAATGGGCCCAGGGTGATGCGGGTTTGGTCCTCGCTGATTGATCTACTCCTTGGCGCCTTTTATTCAATACGGCTCCAATTTATTTGGCTGACTTTTGTACACAAGTTTCTACTCTTATGCCTGCAAAACATAATTTCTCACTGAATACAAGAGTGGAACTAGGTTAGAAAGTAAGGTATATGTAACATAGAGGTTTGCTTTCCACTGGTCGAATTTGATAAAAGGTTGGCGGTGATAATATACTGATATTGACCGCCAACGAGCCATGTACCGAAAACATATGCAGCGGCATGTAGATCTAGGCTGTAGTTTAGGCGTTAGCAGTATAAAAGATGATCCTCCATACCGTCGAATACGGACAATCTAGGAAAAGGTGTTGGATGGTCTCATTCATATTGCAACCAACACATTTCCTACGCTTCCTTTCCAGGTCCTAGTGAGGGAGAGGCGATAATTCTCACGCTTATTTTTCTTCATAGATGAATAGACATGCTAAAGAACATTGGCCGCTCTGTCGAGTACTACTACTATCTTGTCTTTACAAAATTTTCCTACTAAAGCGAGTACATTTGCTAAAATCTACAGTTTTGTTTATATTCTTCTATCCTGAACTACTTCCTCAGCCGGTTTTGTGAGTGGCATGACTTAGGGTACATCCACTTTTAGCTTTGTATCTAAGATACAATAATATGCTCTCGGATACATAGCAAAATGGACGAGACAAAAAGTCAACTGGCATTTTGAAAGCGGAGGGAGTGCAGCTATGATGCATTGCCTCATGTGGATTGTGCAGTCCTCATAGGACGCCTATTCAGAATTGAGCTCGTATAATATTAGGGCCTTGCTGATTCGGTGTGTGAGTCAAATCTGTTGCGCGACGTAGCTACTTCGCTGATTTCCGGCATCAGCGCATCATCCGGTGTCACTGAATTTCATTCGCCGGTGAGTGAGGAAGGTGATAATTCTACCTGCTTATTTTTCTTCTATAGATGAATACACAAGCTTGAGAGCACGCGAGCTGGCACGTGGCCGGTACTACTATACTATCTTGTGTTGCAAAAAATTTTCCCACTAAAGCGGCTGTTGCGCCTAAACTACGAGTTTGTTTATATTCCTCTATTCACGATCTACTTCTTCCGTTTCAGTTTGGCAAAAGCGGCTTTGGCTTTTTGGTACATCCATTTTAGTTATATATCTAGATACAATATAGCTAATACGGATACATAGCAAATGGGCCGAACCAAAAAGTCAAAGCAACTATATTGGAAGCGAGGAAGGGAGTCAATTTTGTGATATACATTACCTCTGTTGATTGTGTAATTACTCCACAGAACGCCTATTCACAATTGAAGCTGTATAATATTAGGGCCTTGCCTAATTTCCGGGTAGTGAAATTTTCAAAATCATTCCGGTGACCGACTTTTTAGATAATGGATGAGAAAAACATCAGAGCTACATCGAGGATGTACCGCGACCCGATTATTACAAGTCTTTGGATAAAAGGTAGAACAAAAACAAAAGTCTCGCGAGATAAAGAGAACTAAGCAAATGATAAATGTGCTTCCACCCTCTCTATAGGGAAACTCCAAAGTAAACACTTCTAGTTTTACGCTGAGTAGCGAGTGTGTTCTTGTCTTGTTCATAAATATCACTTGGCTGGGGGCTCGATCTGCGCGGACAATAGGCCTCATCGAAAATTACAGCCGACAGCGAAAACTTTTATTTTGTTAAAGATAATATCGTTTAAATGGTACGCCGGCATATAGCCGTGGCGCCAACCAAAATCAAGTTTCTGAAAATCCTTTTATTCTAATTAGTAGGCCATGTACCAAACATATGGCTTATGTAGATCTAGAAACAGGTTTAGGCATTAGCATAAAGATGATCCTCCCCATCTTTGTTGCACAATACGGACAATCTAGGAAAGGTGTTGGATGGTCTCATTCATATTACAACCAACACATTTACAGCTTCCTTTCAGTTTTCCTAATTGAGGAAAGAAAGGCGATAATTCTGCGCTTATTTTTTCTTCATAGATGAATAGACATGCCAAGAAACCTTACTTTACGTAAGTACTACTACTATCTTGTCTTACAAAAATTTTACACCTACTAAGCGTACATTTGCTAAATTACGGTTTGTTTTATATTCTTCTATTCACGAACTACTTCCTCAAAAACGGTTTGTAATTAGGCTTTTGACTTTTTTGGTACATCCATTTAGCTTTGTATCTAGATACAATAATATGCACGGATACATAGCAAAATGGGCGAACCAAAAAGTCAAGCGGCCTGTAAACTTGGAGGGTATGAAACGTGATACATTGCCTGCATTGTGGATTTTGTAGTCCTCATAGGCGCCTATTATAGGAGTGAGCGTACCAATATTAGGGCCTTGCTAATTTCAGGGTGACTAAAATTTTCAAATCTTTCGAGGCGGCGTAGCTTCTTCCGTGATTTCTGGGCATCAGCATCATCGGTGTCACACGAATTTTTCATTAAGCGGGGGTAGTGAGGAAAGGTGATAATTTCTTTGCTTATTTTCTTCATAGATGAATACACAAGCTTGGGACAGCTTGGCAGTATGTCGAGTACTACTACTATCTTGTGTTACAAAATTTTCCCACTAAGCGAGCTATTTTGCTAGCGCTAAACTTCTGATTTTGTTTATATTCCTCTATTCTGAACTACTTCTTTCGTTTTAGTTTGTAAGTCACTTTGATTTTTTTTTGGTACATCCATTTTAGTTATATATCTAGATACAATATGCACGGATACATAGCAAAATGACCCGAACCAAAGGTCAAGCGACTTACAATTTTGAGGAGGGAGTGCAGTTTTTTTTGTGATACGTGCCTACGTGGATTGTGTAGTCCTCAAGGCGCCTATTACGAGTGAGCGTATAATTATTAGGGCCTTGCTAATTTCTAGGTGAAATTTTCAAATACGTTCGCTGACGAAGCTTTTTTTTTATAATGGATGAGAAAAACATCAGGCCTCTACATCCGGATGTACGGCCGAGTTATTACAAGTCTTGGATAAGGTAGGGCAAAACAAGTCTCTAAAGCAGGATAAAGAGAACTAAAGCAAATGATAAATGTGCTTCCACCCTCTATAGGAAACTCCAAAGTAAACACTTCTAGTTTTTACGCTAATTAGCGAGTGTGTTCTTGTCTTGTTCATCCACTTGTACAGAAGCTGGGCACCGATCTCATAGCCAATGGCTCATCTAAAATTACCTTCGACAACGAGAAAACTTTCATTTGTTAAAGATAATATCGTTTTGTGCCAAATGCCCGGCCTTATAGGCTGTGGCCAAGCAAATCAAGTTTCTAATCTTTATTTTGATTAGTACGCCATGTATAAACATATGGCTTATGTAGATCTAGAAGTGGTTTAGGCCGGTAGCATAAAATGATGATCCTCCATACCGTTTTCAGTCACGGACAATCTAGGAAAGGTGTTGGATGGTCTCATTCATGTATTTACAACCAACATTTTAAGCTTCCCTTTCAGTTTTCCCTAGTGAGGAAGGCGATATGAATTACTGCTACTTATTTTTTCATAGATGAATACACATGCAAGAGCAACGGCTTTTGTGAGTACTACTACTATCTTGTCTTACAAAATTTTTCCTACTAAGCGGTACATTTGCTAAATTACAGTTTGTTTTCTATTCTTCTATTCTGAACTACTTCCTGAAAAACGGTTTTGTAAGTCACTTTGACTTTTTGGTACATCCATGTAGCTATGTATCTAGATACAATAATATGCTGGATACATAACAAAATGGGCGAACAAAAAGTCGCGTAATTGGAGACGGAGGAGTGCAAACATGATACATTGCCTCTGTCCATTAGAGTGGCTATTTTTTTAGCTACGGTTCTCCAAACTTAACGCAACCCTCCTCCTTTGCAGGGTTTGGGACCTCTGTTCGGGGTGACCAAGCTACTTCAGTGATTTCCATCCAGCGGCCGGGCATCAACGGTGTCGCTGAATTTTTCGGTCACGCGGAAGTGAGGAAGGTGATAATTACGCTACTTATTTTCTTCATAGATGGAATACACAAGCTTAGGGAACACTAGCGCTGCATTAGGAGTACTACTACTATCTTGTCTCTAAACGAGATAAAAGAACTAAAACAAATGATAAAGAGAACTAAAGCAAAACAAGTCTAAAAGATAAAAGAACTAAAGCAAATGATAAATGTGCTTCCACCCTCTATAGAAACTCCAGTAATCACTTCTAGTTTTTGCGCTAATTAGCGAGAGTGTGTTCTTGTCCTGTTCATCACGGCTGGCTGGGCACCGATGCCGCGTAATAGGCTCATCTGAAAATAACCTAGCCGACAACGAGAAAACTTTCATTTTGTTAAAGATAATATCGTTTCGACGATTGCCAAATGGCCCGGCATATAGGCGTGGCGTAAGCAAATTCAAGTTTCTAAACCTTTTATTACGATTAGTAAGCCATGTACCAAACATATGGCTTATATAGATCTAGGCTGGTTTAGGCCATTGGCATAAAAGATGATCCTCTATACCGTTTTGAATACGGACAATCTAGGAAAAGGTGTTGGATGGTCTCATTCATGGCCACAACCAACACATTTACGGCTTCCTTTCGATTTTTCGACATTTTTATTTGTTCTACGCACCGGTGGTTTGTTTAGTCCATAAGAAAGCCTATTACGAGGAATTGAGAGCTGTATAATTTTATCCTCACATGGATATTTTTAGTTGTGAATCTTGAACTTGATTTTTGAGTGTTACTATAATGTTGTTATGTCGTGTGGTTTTGTTAGGGAAAGGCTGCTACTATTGCCTATTTTATTTATAGAGATGAATATACGTGCTCAAGATAGAACAATGGTTGCACCTTTTCCTCGCCCCTAGATGACCGGTGAAGCTTTGTCGTGTGTCTTGAGTGACGATTCCCGAAAATGGTAAATGGCGGCTATGTGATATACAAACCCCTACTTATTGTTAGCTTTTTGCTTGGTGCTGGCTGTTGACTTCCATGTGTAACCTAAATACGTTTGATGTAGGTGTCGTTGCACATTTACAACATCATCACGGCAGAAACAACTTATTCTCCTAGAGGAGGATGGGACAGGCTACATATGAAGAGGCGAGCAAGAGATAGATGATGGTACCCATGGGGGCAGAGAGAGATGATGGTACCCAGGGGCGTTCGGGATTTTTGCGGAGAGGGGCAGCCATACGGCTTCGGTCTTGACGGAGAATTCGAGGACACACACAAGGTGACGAGAAGGCAAGAATAGTTGTCCGCGGGCTCAAGCGAGCGGGTTTCAACGAAGGTGGCCATGCTAAGAGAATGAAGAGACTTCTTGGTCGATTGCTGAACAAAAAAGGTCCCCCTTGCTCACATATTGAGTCTCTTCCTTAAGCGGCTGCAACAAGGGAATTGTTATTTGAAGCGTGTCGAATTCATTGGAGTTTGTAGGCAACTTAAGGCGCATAGCATATGAAGCGTGTATTAGCGTAGGTAGGCAAAAGTTTTAGGACCTTCAAAAGCGATCTAGTGCGGAATTACGTCATGAAGGGGTTGGATGCCACACGGTGGAAGCACCCATACACATCATCAGGGCGATTGGGCGACTTTCGTTGAAGCGAAGAAGCGACAAAAGGCGCGGCAACAAGTGAAGATACAAGCGGCTTGGGGAGAAGAACAAGCATGACCCACTTTCAGGTACGGGAGGTTATGAGGCAAAGTTCGAAGTGTGGGAGGAGGACCTTACTTACTCCACAATAGCATCAGAATCCTTGGCATGAATTTCGGTGAATCGCGCTCGGCATTTTTGCGTGCGGTGCGGTCTGGTGTGTCGGTGTATAAGGTTGCAATTGTTTGGTCGATTGAAGAGCCTGGTCTTTATCGAGAAGGTTTAGAAAGGCGCCGTGCTTCTTGGGGGCCTTTGGTGTGGGGAAGATATGCTCCACGAGTCTGGGCACCCGAGACGGGACGGGCGTGTGCGTGGTATGTCTAGTATGGTAGTTGGAAGTTTTGGCCGCTAGCCGACATGTCTGAAGAGGAAGTCTCTAGGTGTGTTGGCGAGCATATAGAGAAAGTTTGGACCTCAACTAGATGAGCTCCACGGCTAAGGTAGGCGGCGTTGGAATCGGAGGACATGGTTCACTTACCCCGCCCAACACCCCTAGCCGTGTAGGTGGTGAAGAAGCATTTGCGTGCGAGAAGCCTTCGAGGCGGATGCTTGCGGGTTGAGATACTCACGTCGGCACCATGTACCCTTGCGGTGAAGACTCGAGGTTATCTAGTTGAGGTAGCAGAATGGTATACCAGAATCAACTACATCTTAAAGGTCAACCAATCTTTGGAAGGACATTCTATTGTTTTATTGATCATGTAACTCCTGGTTTTGAGGCTACACTCTTTGGATCGCCCGACGGGCAAGATTAAAAGCTCTTGGACAAGCTATGTGTAAGATGATCAGTGGAGACGAGCCCCGTCTTCTTTGTAAGGATTCCTAAGCTCTCTTCTTTTACCGCCCCAAAACCTCATGTGCCTATACGCCGCCTCAATGAAAGTCAATCTAAAGGACTGTATGACACGCGGCTTAAATGGGAATGGCCGGCAATGATCGGAGTCCTCTCGGGCTGCAATGGATGGGAATGCGACTCGCTCGCATGCCAATGACGGTCGGAAGTGCCTTGCAGAGTGCATGGCTAACGATGTGAAGCGGCTCGCAAGGCAAAGGATGACGAGTGCCCTCGCGGCTGCGTGCGAATGCGGGGAGTGGCTCGCATGACAAGAATGTCGAGTGCAGGCTGGCGAGGAATGCGAAGCGTGGCTCCAGCGGCCGAGGGGGCGGCAAGGTCCAAACAAGCATGTTTCGGGCAGAAGCATGGAGGTCCAAACAAGAATGTATAGTAAGTAGTGCTTCACTTGAGTTACGCACTCGTACATGTTTCCATTCGATGAATAACCCTTTGTGTTTCATATGTTTGCGGTGCGGTCGCAAGCGATGAAAGACATGTGGGTTCTACGGCCACACACTTCGGCTGCGATGAAACAAATTCATACGGGCCATCATGAGGTAACTTCGAGTTCACTCCATCATGTGCCTACCTTTGTTTTTGGCAATAAAGACCATGTGTACAACGAACACTTATGCCTACCCTTTCTTTGTATTAGGATTTTTCAATTTATGCGAAATTTGATTAATTTGGAGGATAGAGAGGAGATCGCCAAGTTTGTTATGGAAGAGATCATTAGCCCTCAAGGTGAGTATTTTTCGTGAGCAAGTGAGTTCCTTGTTTCCCTTCTTTGCATGACGATCGGGTGGATACATGCATTTAACTGTGTTATTTGTTTGTGAACAATGCATTGTGGCGTGCCACTGGTGGCGGGTATGCACGTGAGAGAACATTCTGAGATACACATGAATTTTTAGAGATACACATGAATTTTTAAGAAATACACATAAATTTTCCATCTTTGCGGGCGTACGCCTATTTGTTTGTGATCGGACCTGTGGCACGTCTCTAGTCTCGGCACGATGCTGGACCCATCTTAAGCTATCTGTAATAACTGAATAAGTGCACGGAACCACTGCGCGCGCGACTGCTGGCGTGCGTGGGTTTCGGGAATAGTTTACGTCGGCGTGAATCCGTGCAGCAATATCTAAATTATTAACGACGGGTGTTTCCGATCGTCGTGAACGAACCACGAATCTGTAGTCGGCGTCGGTTTACGTCGAGCACGGGAGTAGCAGCGTGCGAAATAGAAACCTTGGCGTGAACCGCGAAAGGGACACGCATCGTAATTTCGGTAGCTACGATTGAGCATCGCTACAAAGCGTGCGAAAATCGCGAGAGCGATTCACGGTCGAAAAACGCGCGTCACGTAAACTAGCGAAAGCTACGAGGCGTGGCGGACAAAATGAGCGTGCAGTAAAAGGGTTGCGGAACTTCTGAGGCGAGGGCAATCTACGCTGCGCGTCACGTAAATGAAGCGAGAAACCACGCGAACCGCGGGTTTTGGCGTATATGCGTAACCGCGCGTATTACGGTCGGTTATCGTCGCGCGGATTACGTATTTTTACTAATGCTTCTGAGGCGGTTCCGCTGGTCGGGCGTGCGTGCCCGATGTACCCGATTCTGGTGGCGTGAAAGTGCGCGCCGCAGCGTCGACATCGCGGCGTCATTATTCTGAGGCGCGGTTTTTGTAAAAATAGGGTGCGTGCGGTCGAAGCTTCTCGATCGTATCTTTGCTAGCGAGGCGTCACTACTTTTTGGGCCGCGATGCGGTCGATTCGCGATGCCGCGGAGTGCGTGGCGTTTCGGAGAATGCGATCGCATCTTAGGAAATCATATGCGCTAGATCGCGTAGACCACGGTCGAGCAAATCCCGGGACCGCGAGGCGTTCCCGCGGGCGTGTGTAACAAGGGCTCACTACTGAGGCGGGAAGTTTGAGGCGCCGCGAAATCCCGTGCGTATTAAAGACTATTCTGAGGCGCTTCGCTACTGAGACAGATGCGTAAAGTCGGTTATTTAGAGACCCTAATGGGCGAGCGCAGCGTGTGTATAGAAAGCCCTCAGCAGCTGCATTTCGTAGAGGCCTTTTTACATAGTGTTAATGCACTTTTCGAGGCGGCTTATGTGGGTCGTTCGTGCGTAACTCATCTGCAGAACTACTGATCGCATGTTTTAAAAACGATGCGTCCGCAATGTGCCCCGTGTTCTGAGGCGGTTGTTTTAGCAGCAGTGTCGAGGAAGTAACACCACGAGCTACAAGCAGCGTTTTTAGTAAGCTGCGTCTGCGTTCCTTTCCGGCTATTACGGGGCGTTCTTTTTAAGTAACCCGCGTCACGTAGGATTTAGTCGTTTTCTGAGGCGACCATTTTTGATTCACGCATGCGTAAGCGTTACGTATTTTTCAGGGCAGCTTGTTCGGTGTTTGAGCGTTTCTTCGGTTACTGCGACGAAACATTTAGTCAGCGAAACCTCGGCGCATCGGCGGTACGTGAGTACGTACGCAGATAATGAGACCTTTTCAACTATCGCGGGAGATTGAAAATGGTAGACATTGGCAGAAACACAAATATCTTTGGATGGACAGGTCGATCTACAAACAAATGGCGCGGGCGGCGGCGGGCATTGCAAGTCGGTGTATCTCAGTTGTTCACCTGAGATGTGCGGTTCCCGAGGGCACGCCCGCGGTGTTCATAGCCCACAAATAACCACGGTTCCACATGCATGTATCGGCTTTGATGGAGTCATGCGGCAAGGAAAGCAGTAACACGGTTCACATGCATGTATCCGATGCGTCATGCGGCAAAGGAAATAGAATCAACTCACGGTTTATGAAATGCTACTCGCCAGCCGAGGGCGATGACATGTTCCATAAGAAACTTGCATCTTCTCTCTAATATCCTCAAATTGATGGAATCTTCCGTCAAGTCAAAATCTAATACAAAGAAAGGTAGGCGTAAGTGTTTGTATACACATGGTCTAAATTGCCAAACAAGGTAGGCACAAGATGGAGCTGCACGCCGAGGTTACCTCGTGGCTTGATCAAATGAACTTGTTTCATCCTGACCATCAAGTGGTGCACCGTGTAGGGAACCCACATGTCTTGTTATCGGGTTGCAAGCGACCTTTGCAATCATATGAAGAAATTCTGATAAATCTCAAAGGCCCAATATACGTGTTCCCCAATATCTGCAAACATATATTCTCAAAAAAATATCTGCAAACATCACGGTAGATGTCACGGATTTACCCGACAAGTAAATATAGCAAAATCTACAAAGCATCATCAATTAATGACATGAAATATCTCTTTCCACACACCATTCACCTCACATAGATCAGAATGTATGAGTTCAAGAGTGCCAAGAGCCTCCTCCACTACCTTGTGAGGCTTTCGAGGTTGCTTAGATTGCACACAATTTATGACACTTAGAACCTTTGTGTGGTGAAATCTAGAATTGCGCAAGCTCACCAAAATTCACATCTAGAATTAGCGCAAGCTAGATAGATGTGACGCAAACTTCACATGACACAACGAGAATGCCAAACACTTGAATTATCATTAATTGTGTCACAAATCTGATTCATGACTTATTACAAAATCGCCAAACTTAGGCGAAACAAACCTCGCAACCATAGCCTTCACCAATAAATTGTCCATGCTTAGACATAACTACTTTATTGGACTCAACACTATAAAGATATGAGGCATTATTAGACTACTTTAAAATGCTTTAAGGCTGAAGTTGTAACTAGAAAGAAAGAAAAAGTGTAACCAACATGTCTTGTTATCACTTATCAGCTTTGCAATGTGCAATCGTGCAGAAAACATATGAAACACATGTTAGAATTTATATATGAATTGTTCCCCTAAAATTCATAATGCTAAGTCATGCTAGTATGATACACATGTTTACACTAGTTGTTATGATCATGTTATGCTTTGTGATGTTGAATCATGCTATGATCTTGATATGCTTTTGTGTTATGCTAGTATGCTT
>JADLZK010005491.1:0-22205 GCA_015847255.1 Hyparrhenia diplandra
CTGTGAGCTGTATCCGTCCACTTCTTCAGCACTGTCATTACTCTTGGACTGTGCCAGCCCTGCAGCCCGCATCCCTCCTGCACCGATTTCAAAAGAAGGCAACGCCCGGCCGGCCCCAGTCCCTTTTGCTTTTGGCACAGCAGTAGGCGACACCACAATGTTGCGCCTCTAGCAGCATATGGGATTCACAGTCCGGCTCAAAAATGACACAGCTTGCATACGGCTGGCTTCCAGGTCCATGTCTCGCCCAGCGGCTGGGCATTCAAATTTGTCTCCACCTGTAAACTTTGGGGCGTTGGTGGCCCAGCTTTGTGACCGGTCGGCTAGCTTCTGTCTATCAGTCCACGTCAAATGGAGGACATGGATGCTTATCAAATGCTGACGATAATGTGGTTGGTTGAGGTGAATAAAACACTGCTAAATAATACAAACATGTTACCGGATCTCCTGCTTTTGTTGGAAAACACTAGAGAAGATTGTATATTTGTATGTTTTGGGCGCAACCTAGGCATGTGGGTTATTATATATATATATATAGTCGGATTCCTCCTCACTCGATCGTCCACCAACCTGCTCGCTCATTCTTTTCTTCAACATACGACAACTCTCACAAAAGAACAACAAATGGCGCTTTTAGGAAGGAACGTCTCTACAGTCATTCTCCTAGTTACTATCATGGTCGCCGGTATGTACGTGCACATGTATGAACCGTTGGAAATATAATTGTCTCTCCTAATAGATTAAGTTTTGACATTGAACTGGCTAGTGTATGTGACTTATAAATGTTGTTTTGATTAATCTTTCTAATTAACCACTTTCTTGCATGTGCTAGTGCTATGTTCAATGCCTACGTGCACTCGGGGTGAATGCCAACAGTATGGCAACGGTTGGTGTCAATGCTGGCACCTGAGCGGCAATTATTCTGGACCGTGCCTTGACGACGATGACGGTTGCAATTACATTTGCTTAGATGAAAGCTCCGATAATATTTTCGGCAGATGTGACGACAACTATCAGTGCGAATGCTATACTAAATGTGCCTCCCTCTCGTCTGAGAATGCTGTTGTTGCTAGCGCTCCGGTGCAACCATGATGCAATGATACCCGCCTGGCGTTTCTTAAATATAAACTATCCCTTCCTAGCTCTTATTTTGTAATAATACATATATGGTTTTTCCTTAAAAATAATAGGATAGGTTACCTATGCTAGTTAAATATATTGTAGTGTGCACTGATGGTATGTAAACCTGTATCGCTATGTCATTCTGGTCTCCAACCTTGCATAACTGCTGGGGTTCAAGCTGGCAGTACTCCTCGTGCTATATATGCTCACACCGAGGAGGCTAAGATCATGGCACAGCGCAGCGTATCGCATCGAGGCACGGTCTCTTCGCCATGGACCAAAAATGGTCACTTACTGCACATGATGGTGGGGTTCGTCGTGCTATTGCAGTGCTACTCCAAAGTCGGAACGTCGAACAAATATGAGAATAAACGAAGAAAGCATCAATCAAAGGACAGATCAGTACACAGAAAGATATATAAAAGTCAATAACTGAAAAAATTCATTCAAGTGGATAAGTCTATATCTATATTTATATATACTACTCCAACGCGCGTGGCACCGAGGCCATAACATGCACGTGACGTCAGGATTAGATAAACATGTTAATAATGTACTTCCTCTGTTTCAAATTATAAGTCACTTTAACTTTTTTTAGAAACAGATCGGATTTCATTAAGATATAACCCCTTTTACAATCAAGAACTCAACATAAAGTAAGATTACATTGAAGTACGCCACTAGGTCTCTACCCTTCGTCTTCCTCTCAACCGGCGCCGTCCACTGCTTCAGGAAACTCCATCGTCATGGAACAACACTAGATCCGAACTTGGTTCTCACCAACAGAAGACTCCACAGATGTGGAGGCCGCAAAGGCGTTGTATGCTCGACCATTGAAGAGAGTAAAAGGCCCCGAAAGCACATCGACCATATCTTCTGATGGCTGAACCACATGTACCATCCGTTGTCGCCGTTAGCCACCACCAACGGTGACCGGAAAAAGAAATCCGCCGCCGCTAGTGGCAGCACCAACGACCGGAAAGACGATCCCATTAGAGGGGAAAACAGATCCAATCCCTCCTCAAATAGCTGAGAAGGGAAACCTACAATTACCTTATTCAGACATAATCCGGCCGAGCATCGACACAATGACGAACAGAGCCATCCGCGATGACCACCGAGAGGAGCACCGCGAAAACACCGAAACGAAAGAGGGACATGTCCTAGACGGGCGCCCCCCTCCCTTCGCCACCGGCGAGATCGCCCGGAGGGGGAGGGAGGGAGGGAGGGAGGGAAGGAGGGAGGGGGTCGAGAGGGGCTGGGCGGCGGGAGGGCTCTAGGGTTTGGCCCCGGGCGGCTGGAGGCTTATAGAGATGTAGTGCGGCTCGCGGGCTGCTACGGGTTTTAGGTGGTTTGTGGACCTATGGTAATCAGTGCCGAGCACATACATGATGGTAGAGCTCCACTCCGGGTGTGCGCTCGGGAGCAGCGCCGTGAGCCCTCTCACGTGTGGACACGACATGGACATGCTCGAGATGTTGTACGCGCTAGGTGCATGTGTGTCCGCGGCAAGGCTCGTCGACCTGGCCTTGCCCCCCGTCCACGCCGCCAGGATGTTCACCCTGGCACAATCGTATCCGGTTTCAGGGCAGGGGCGGATCCACACCCCGAGCTAGCTGGGCGGTGTAGCCCAGGCTGAGGCCAAAATTTTCTGCATGCAACTATTTCCCAGCCATGTAAATTCTTTGAATTTCATCCTAAAATAGCATGTCTTTACCTAATTAGCCCTCTTGAGATGGGATTTCTAGATCCGCCACTGCTTCAAGGTCTTTGTTGTCACCATGTTAGGCGGTCCACGCGACGATAACGTCGCCACCACCGACAAGGGACAAACGCCCACCTACACCTGGTGACGATCGTCACTGCTGGCGAGCTGAACCACGAGCATCGCCGTGGGGATTGGGTCGGAGGCCACATACGACCCCTTTTTTTTTGAAAAGGAAAGCAGGGGAGCACGCGGCCTGTATTTTTTTCATTTTCATACATCGCCGTGGCTCTAGTAGTTTCATCTCGCCCACGCCGGCAACGAGCAGGAGGTGCGCGTTGGCAATTATCTCAAAGGTCGTAGGTGCTCGTGTTGGGAGAGGACCAGGTTAGTGATGCCCACGTCGCGGATGCTGAGGGCTTGAGGCCATTCTGCACACATGACGATCTTGCCAGACACCTTCGGCGTGAGGGTCCCGAGAATCCACATATTCCCCCACAATGGAATTGGAGTGGAGGTAATAATTGCCGTATTGGCCGGGTAGACAATGGGGATGAGGGCACTAGGGAGTCGCTTCGCCGAGTACCGGGAGACACCCGAGTAATTCTTGCTGTCGCCAAGCATGAAATAGGCCGATGAAAGGTTCTAAATAGTTGTGAACAGCCTAGAAAAATTTCTACAAATATACTAAGGAAAGTATTAATAAACAAATAAATGGCTATAATATGGTTTTGCTCTAGCTCTACGAAATATGTTGCGAACGACCTATCGAATAGTTGGTGCTATTGCCTGTATATCATGCAATCAAGCTATGTCACTACTTGACTAACTAGTGAGCTAGCTAAACAAAAGAGATCAACCAACACACAACTACTCTACTGAACAGGAATGTATCTGGTGCAAACCAACACCTCTTGATGCAACCAGAAAATATATATTTATTTTCGAATCTGGCTCCAGAATGTTGATCCTCGGGAGATAGGTGATCCGTTTTTTTCCTGACATGCCAATTTTGATCGTCAACAATATTTGCACAAGAAAATATATATTTATTTTCACCTGCAAGCACTAGTACATGAATGAATTACAATACCTGTTCATAACCCCCTTTAGTCCCGGTTTCCCAACTAGGATTGCCGATCCGGGACTAAAGGTCCCCCTCTAGTCCTGGTTTGGGCAACTGGGATTAAAGGAGCACCTCTAGTCCCGGTTCATAATATGAACCGAGACTAACCGATTTGCATGTCGGACCTCCATATCCACATTTTTTGTTTTGATTTTAATTTCCAATATTTGTTTTTTCTTATTTCAGTTGTTGTTTCTTTGAAATTACAAAGACTAGATCGCCAATTCATAAGGTAGTTACACAAATAATGGTATATATATAAGAAAGACATTACACACAAGACGTGTCCATCTCTAAAGTCATTAATTCAAACAAAGTCATTACAAATAAGTTTTGAACAACTAAGAACAGTTTTATTACAACTAACAACAGGACTAACTCAAACTCCTAAAACTTCATGACGTCGTACCACGTAGAAGTGGTGTAGGTCATTGATTTCATACAAGCAAACACATCTGATGTAGTTCAATGTATTTATTAGTGCACTCTCCTTCGCTTCACAAGACCGTTTCTCAAGGTCTACTCACTATAATGAGCAAGTGGTCCGAATTTCCTCTAGTCACCATAATTTTTTCCTGGATCCCCTATGTAGTGAGAACAACTTCATCAAATTTCCATGTATAACAACCCAATTGATAAAAGGCTTGGTTTACAATGGCTTCATAACTACAACCGGCGCATGTTAAGTTATATGCCACACTTTGTAGTGTTGTAAAAAGTGCATAAATAGATAAACATAAAAATGAATCAAAATTTGGACAATATAAGTCATGAAACAGACCACATCATTTATGTTGTTGGCATAATTAGATTCACAAAATGTCACAATATCATGGTGAAGGCCCACTTCCAAAGCTCGATTCTAGTGGAGGAGTATGTTGGAATATTGTACCCAATCCTATCAAGTGTCTTCAAACATTCTTGCTCAACATATTTTTGCACGCTAATAATGTGAAATTGGCCACTGCCCATCCATGAGATGTATAGGATTTGACCTTATTGGTTACCGGCCCTAGCTATAATGGCGAAACCAACCCTACACTTCAAATGCCCATTCTCCAAAGGGATTAAGTCAACTTGAACGTACTCAACCCCAAAATGTTGAAGAGTCTCTTTGAACCATGGTATAGGTTGAATTGTCCACATTTAACAAGTATATATCAGAACAAAAATATGCTTGGATATCAGTACAAAATGTTGAAGTATCTTTTTAAACTATGGTATATATAGCTATTACTTACTATGCTTGGATATGGGAAGTTTGCCCTTGGCAATGTTGGTTCGAAGCCCAACTCAATTGCATAGTTAGCTAGCACATCCGGCGTAGGTAGGTTTGTAGTCATCTCTGCTCCTAAATATATGTTGGTTTTAGAGTTGTGTTACATATTACTAGCAACAATGCAAGGTTCAATAAAAATTAGTAATAAAAAAATAAATTTTCGCGGAGGATGACAACGGTGGACTAACAACAAAGTATATGTAACGGCGCGGAGGACAACGTTAGGGACACGTGGAGGATGACAATGCGGAGAACGATGAGGGCGTGGATGGTGTGGAGGACGACGGCGGTGGCGCGGAGAGCGACGAGGGCGTGGATGGTGCGGAGGACGATGACGACGGCGCGGAGAGTAACGAGGGTGCGGACGGCGCGGAGGAGGATGACGGCGGCGGCGCAGAGACTAACAAGGGCATGGATGGCTCCGAGGATGACACCGTGTGACGCCAGAGCGATGAGGGCTTGGATGGCACGGCACGGAGAGCGACGAGGGCATGGATGGCGTGGCATGGAGAGCGACAAGGGCGTGGAGGATGACAACGTCAACGCGGGCGATCAGGTGTGGACGGAGGAGAGGGACGACGGCATCGACACGAGATTTGGAGGTTTAGGGTTCATCCAATTTATATTTCTACCTATTTAGTACTAGGTTGCAACACAACCCTAGACTGCAAACCCTTTAGTCCCGGGTTTAGCCATGGCCCGGGACTAATCCCTACCTTTAGTACCGGGTTAACCCACAACCCGGGATTAAGCCAAAATTTTGGTGCGCTCCCAAAACCCTCCTGTTTTTCTTTTGTTTCATGGACTATGTTTTTTTCATTTTTAATATATGGAAGTTCTCCAAAACAATTTTTATTTGACATCATTTGATACCCCCAAAAAATAGGTGTTTTGGTTTCTAAAAAAATCTAGAGTCACACGTAATGAATTACGTATGTACATCAAAACAAATGATCATTTCTAAAAATAGATGCACTTTGATAAAAACAAATTATCATTTATCATAAGCCCACAATAAATTACATATACATCAGAACAAAGACTTTAAAAAAGATTACATATATAATAACAAAGATCCTTATTCAAATAGATCAAGGTTATTATCCAAGTGTACAAACACATTACATTTTAACCACCTCAATAGAACTCTTGTAGCATCTAACTACAAAAGTTGTCGAGGCGGCCACCGGACGAGAGTCACACCGAGATGGTATAACAGGTTGGTCGACTGCCACACCGAGGAGTTCCTTCCAGTGCGGTTCGAAGTTATCTCCAAAGAAGTTCATTAGTTCTTCTAAGAAGTTCATTAGTAAACTTCTTTGGAGTTTCCGGCGTTACTCTATCTTCAGTACAACTCTTCTAGCATCTATTGTGTGCACCACTTTGGTGGACCATGTGTCTACATAATGTGTAAAGGTACATACATGAATACTAAATGATGTATAATAAACAAAAAAACACCATGGAATCTACCACACATTTATATGTCTATGAATAGAACATGGAATGATCTACACATTTAGCAATGAAAGATTCGAAGATGAAGTAGCAAACCTTCACAATATGTAGATGAAGCTCACTGCCTTGAGCAAGAACTCTACTGTCCCTCACCGATGAACACATGCGAGCAACAAAGAGTAATAATTGAGCTGTGGTGGGCCGTTGGGGGAGGGGGCAGTCGGTGCTACATATAGGGCAAACTTTCAATCCCGGTTGGTCTTTAAATCCGGGACTAAATGATGGACCACTAGTTCCGAGTTCAACCACAACCTAGGATAAACTATCGTAGTCCCGGTTTACAACAACAACCAGGATTAAAACTCTACCTCTAGTCCCGGTTCGAACCACTCACCGAGACTAAAGGTCCCTGCTCTAAAAAGGCTGCTCCACTATCCGTTGGGTAGGAGTGGAGCAGAGGATTTTAGTCTCAGTTGGAGATATCAACCGAGACTAGTTCCTTCTTTAGTCCCGGACCCAGAAATGGCCGAGACTAAAGCTCTTGGATGGAAAGTCATTTCTCTACTAGTGAAGCTAGTCCACAACACAACATAAGTAAACAACTGGTACATACATCGAGTATACTATGTTATATATATTATTATTAGACCAAGACTTGGAAGGATCAGATTATTGTTCTTGCGGGGATCATTGTATCATTGCCGGAGCACCGGCAACAACCTCAGTCTCAGAGGTGCATGGTCTGGTTTTGCACCAGCATTCTAAATGGTCACAGATGCCGTCAATGTTGTCGCTGCTTTCAGCTATGCATATACGTTTGCAGTCGTCATTGTCGTTCATTATTCCGAGGCACATCCCTCTAAAATTTCCGCTCAGGTGTGTGTCGCCGCAATTATATTTCTTAACGGACGCCAACTCTGCATGGTTCAGAACGAGTCAAGGACATTTATGCAACAAATATAATGTAGGAGGCACATCAAACAACTTTTAGCAAAAGATTAATGATGTCACCACTTGCAAAATGTAGTTCATACATGTGTAGCGTACATACCACGAGTTGCCATGACGACGGGTAGAAGGACGATGACCAGGACGATGACAGAGAGATTCATTTGTGAAGGCGCCATTGCTTCTTGTTCGGTGGAAGTTAGTGCGTTGATGAAGACTGAGCGAGCAGATTTATTGCAATCGAGTTTGGAACACTTGACTAAGAGTGAGCATATATAGACTCTTAACAAAAAAAAAACTATCACTGACCAACTGGCCGATCCATTGGATTTGCTGCTAAGATTGCTGGGATCATTGCAGGTCACGGATGACGTACTAAGTTAATGGTGTAGCAGCTACAGCCGGCTGTATTTAAGGTCAATAATAGAGTATGGCTTGTTTAGTTCTTAGACAAAAAGTTGTCAGACCGAATATGCGGCACGCCTAGCCTGTTCTGAGGAAAAAGTTGATCGCACTTTTGGCAAAAGAAAATACACTGCATGCATATCTTCAAAAATGCGTCACGCCACAAGTCACCGCGTACTGGGTCATGAATCAAATGCCCATATAATCCAACTCTGGTAGCTTTTCTCGAGGGCGTGCATCAGCTAGTTCTGCTTCTGTGGCGGCAAACACTAGAAGAATAATCTGTTGTTTTAATTATTAATGCCCCAAATAGAAATAGATGCCCTGTCCCCAGCCTGACGAGGATCCTAGGTGCTGAATCCCGGGGGCGCCCGTACTGTAGTTTTTAGGCATGCTATGACTTACCAAGTTCGAACATTCTTGTAATTAGTCTGATTGATCCAATTGTATTGAATCGCTTGAAATTATGAATTTCTTGGTGAGGTTTTGGAGCTGCTAAATTACTACTCTACATGCACATGTCTACCATATCACACATTCACACGTCCAACTTGGACTGCAACCTCCGGTGAAGTAAACATGCCAACAAGGGGCCCAAGAGGGAGGGGCCGCCCTAGGGCAGCCGCCCCAACCCTACCTAGCTCCATAGCCACTGCTGCAATTGCCGTCATTATCTAGTTGGCACATTGGGCTTTAGTAGATTAGGAAACACTACACCACAACACTTGAACAACTACTGACTGCAGTTGCTAAAAGTTTTAATTAGCATTGGATGGTGGGCTCGTAAAAGTTTGTCCGCTTTTTTGGTTCTCCGGTTTGATCTTTGCTCTTGTAGTTGGTTGTGTGTGGTCGTTTGAGGTGTCCCAAAGTGTTCCTAGGGAACATTCACCTAATCACTTGGGTTGTGAACATCTAAGTGTTTCATTTGCGCGTTTGGTGGTGAAATATTTCGAAAGAAAATTTTACGGTTCACATTCATCCCCTCTAGTCGCCGTTTCGGTCCTTCAACTAGTCTGATATAAGAGTACTGTTATCTCGTCTAATTCATGTCTGATATAAGAGTATTGTCGATTCTGTGTTGCTTGGTCGCCTGCTATTGACCATGTGCTGAATCATGTCCGTACCCCCACGGGTTGGGTGAACCCAACACGTGGGTCGGGTCAGGGTGTTCAAACTGAGCGGGTTGGGTTGGATAAATTAATTGATTTTGTGGGTTGGGTTGGTATGAAGTAACAAATACAATTCATTTGGGCTGGGTTTGCAACGGGGTGGGTTCTCACCCATTAGCAGACCTGCACAGGACATTGATCCACCAGGAAGATGGATGCTCTGTTTTTTTCCCTGACATGCCAATTTTGATCGTCAACAATATTTGCACAAGAAAGAACATATTTATTTTGCCCCGCAATTCCACAACACAAGATAACTAAACATCCGGTAGTACATCGAGTATACTATGTTATATATTATTATTAGACCAGGATTAGGAAGGATCGGATTATTGTTCTGGCGGGAATCATTGTATCATTGTCGGATCGGAGCACCGGCAACAACCTTAGTCTCAGAGGTGCATGGTTTGGGTTCGCACCAGCATTGTAAACTGAAACAGAAGCCGTCAATGTAGTTGCTGCTTTCGTCTATGCATGCACGTTTACAGTCGTCATTGTCGGTTAGTATTCCACATTCCCTTGAAAATTGTCGCTCAGTCGATTGTCGCCGCAGTATTTCCCAACCGACGCCGACTCTGCATGGTTCAGAACATGGTAAGGACATTTATGCAACAAATATAATGTAGGAGGCGCACCAAACAACTTTTAGCAAAAGATTATTGACATCGCCACTTGCAAAATGTAGTTCATACATGTACAACGTACATACCACGAGTTGCCATGACGACTGGTAGGAGGATGACGACGAGGAGGATGACAGTGAGATTCATTTTTGTAGGCACCATTGCTTCTTATTCGGTGGAAGTTAGTACATTAATGAAGACTGAGCGAGCAGATTTATTACAATCGAGTTTGGAACACTTGAATAAGTGTGAGCATATATAGACTCTTTACCAAAAAAAAAAAAAAAAAAAAAAAAAAAACTTTCACTGACCAACTGACAGATCCATCGGATTTGCTGCTAAGATTGCTCGGAGCATTGCAGGTCACAGATGACGTACTAAGTTAATGGTGTAGCAGCTGCAGCCGGCTGTATTAAAGGTGAATAAGAGAGTATCAGGCCTGTTTAGTTATTAGGCAAAAATAGTCACACCGAATATGCGGCACGCCTAGCCGGTTGTGAGAAAAAGTTGATCACACTTTTGGCAAAAGAATAAACTACATGCAGATTCGTCAAAAAAAAATACACTACATGCATATCTTCAAAAATGCGTCACGTCACAAGTCACCGCATGTTGGGTCAGGAATCAAATGCCCTATATAATCCAACTCTTGTAGCTTTTCTCGAGGGCTTGCTTCAGCTAGTTCTGCTTCTGCGGCGGCAAACACTAGGAGAATAATATGTTGTTTTAATTATTAATGCCCCAAATAGAAATACATGCCCTGTCCCCAGCCTGACGAGGATCCTAGGTGGTGAATCCCGACCCGTAATGTAGTTTCTTAGGTATGCTATGACTTACCAAGTTCGAACATTCTTGTAATTAGTCTGATTGATCCAATTGTATTGAATCGCTTGATGTTATGAATTTCTTGATAAGGTTTTGGAGCTGCTAAATTACTACTCTACATGCACATGTCTACCATATCACACATTCACACGTCCAACGTGGACTGCAACCTCCGGTGAAGTAAGCGTGCCAACAAGGGGCCCAAGAGGGAGGGGCCGCCCTAGAGCAGCCGCCCCAACCCTTGCTCCGTAGCCACTGCCGCAATTGCCATCGTTTTCTAGTACGTTGGCACATTGGGCTTTAGTAGATTAAGAAACACTACACCACAACACTTAAACAACTACTCACTGTGTTGGGACACGATCCCTAGGCACCAGGCGAAGATGTCGAATAGAACGAACAAACCAAAATCCCAAAGGTTCGCTAACTACCGCTTCGTCATGATGCATGTTTGCTCCGCAGGGACCGTCGGGCGGCAAGACAGGGGAAGCTTAGAGTCTGGCGGCGGTAATACCTCGGCCGGATCATCCCGCCTCTCCTTACATGCCAAGGGGCTTAAAGCGGACGTCTCCGCCGGTCTTTCGGGCCGAGCCCCGGCTCGGCGAAGATATCGACACGGCGTCCGGAGTAGGAGCGCGAAGACCTCGAGACGAAGACCGACCGGCCGGAGATGTTCTGAAATCGGACCCCAAACGGGCCGAACGATGGCCCAATTGGTTAAGGCGGTTTGAAGGATGAAAGGACGCGGAGGCCCCTGCCTCAGGAGAGCCATGGATAGAATATTCTAGAACCGAAAGGACAATATTGTAATTTCTTACCCATGCACGTTTGTAAACTATAAATAGGGGGTACAACCCTCTTTGTTGTTGGTTGGTAAATGAAACTTATTGCCATTTAATATTGAGAGTTCAACACTCGGTCTCTGAACCACCTACTCCTCTCCCTGGGCAACGCCCGGGCGGAGGTCTCACACCCCTGTTAGAAACGCTAGTTTCAACATACTGCGGTTGCTAAAAGTTTGTCACAGGTTGTCCGTTGCTAATATCCTGTGGCTGTAAATTTTTTGCTTGTGCATGGGACCGTCCGTCGCTATAGGTGCTTAACGGAGTCAGATGGTCCATTGCTAAACAAATTAGATAAGACATTACATTTTAGTTTGTTTCGAAGCGAGAATTCAAATCTGACAAGGATCTTCAAGGTTCCATAGGAGTCAGGTCTCGCTGATTGTATAAATACGAGTAGTATATACCCGTTGTAAAACAAGAAAAAGAATAGTCGACAGATTATAAACCCTAACTCTGAATGCTCCGGTGCGCTATTCCCACTCTCTCCTTCCTCCTTGCGCCACCACCACCCCTACGCCTCTTACATATGTACATATTGTTAGCACTTCCATTGTGCATGTGTCCAGCGCGGGTATGGAGGGAGGCAAAAGCGGGGCACCGGGCGGGTCCAAATACGTTTCGATGAGAGTGGGAGGAGGAAGAGGGAGTTGATAGCCCGATCCCACTTGTCGGTGAAGGGAAGGGAAAGGAGAAGATGGACAACCTGGCTTTGCTCCCTGGATGGGCCTCGTCTTCGGGCTGGCCTACGCAGGAAGTAGGGAGGAGAGGGAGAGCAGGAGGGCCTGTTGGGCTGAATAGATGGGGAAGGTGAGCCCGTGAGCTCCTTCTCCTTTTCCTTATTCCTTTTCCTTTTCTACTTCTTACTCTTTCTTCTACATATTCTACTTATTAGTTTGTAAGGTGGTGTCATCACTAGTTCCAAAAACTCAAGAACATGTTTCAAGAGAAAGATTTTAAAAGTTCAATTTTTAGTGAATTTTAAAAAACGAGTAAAAAATCGGGTGTTATAGGCGGGCACCACGAGCCTGAAGTGTGAAGCTGGACGCCACACTCAATAAGATGGGCTTCCAACAGAGCGCTCACGAGGCAGCGATGTACCGGCGGGGCACCGGCGACTCTGTTCTACTCGTCGACGTCTACGTCGATGACTTGATCATCTCTAGTGCCAGCAAGCACCCAATTGAGGTTTTCAAGGCTCAGATGAAGAAGGCCTTTGACATGAGCGACCTCAAATTGCTGAGCTTCTACCTGGGGCTCGAGGTGAATCAAGATGACTCTAGGATCACTCTTCGGTAGACTCATTATGCCAATATGATTCTGGAGCTCGGGGGCATGGCTAACTGTAACTCGGCGCACACCCCGAAGGAGGAGCGGTTGTGGCTGAGCAGGGATAGCACGACCAAGGAGGTCGAACCTACCCACCACCGGCAGCTGATCGGCAGTCTACGCTACCGGGTGCACACTCGCCCTCATCTTGCCTTTGCAGTTGGGGTTGTCAGCCGGTTCATGGAACGACCAACGATGGTGCACCAGGTGAAGGTGAAGAGAATCCTTCGCTATCTTGCAGGCACCTTAGGCTACGAGCTTCACTTCACCAAGGCACCGGGCAAGGCCCGTTTCATTAGCTACTGCAACAGTGATCTCGTCGGGGATGTGGATAACAGCTTGTGGCGCTCTGTTCTTTCTAGGGAACTGCTTAATCAGCTGGCAGTTTGTGAAGCAGAGAGTAGTGGCGCTTTCCATCTGTGAAGCTGAGTATGTTGTCACCACCACAGCTACAACACAAGCAATGTGGCTATCTGGACTGATGCAGAGGTCCTTGGAAGGGATGTTGAGACTGTTGAGCTAAAGGCGGACACCAAATTAGCACTAGCTCTAGCCAAGAACCTAGGTTTTCATGAGAGAAGCAAAGCACATAAGGATCAAATATCACTTCATTTGTAGGTGTCTAGAAGATGGGAGCATCAAGGCTGAGTATATCTTCACTTCAAGATGAAGTTTCAGGAGATGAGGGGAAGAATTGGCTTGAAGTTGATCACTCCAAGGAAGGACAAGGCTAGGGGGGACAATTGACAGCATCTTACCCTGGTCCTACCTTGGGTTAGGCCCTAAAGCTAGTTTAGTTTACTTTAACTTGATTACTCCTTGGCCATAATGGTGCCTTGGATGCCAAGATATGAGGCTCCTTGGTGGCTAAGTTAGAATCAAAAGCCCTGCGATGTGAGATAGTTAGAAAAAGGTGAGTGGGGAGTGGTTGAGCCTCTCCAAAGCTTCTAAGATATTCTATGCATGAGTGCGACGCTCATATTCAGTGAAGTCAAGATCATATATCTTAGCAAGTTTAATCAATTTTTGACGGTCATAGTTGGCAAAGGAATTCTTTGGATGCAGATACGAAATGCATCTCTAAGCAAATTGAATATTCAGTACAGAATACAGGGGAGAGGACTGACAGAAACTAAGCATAGCAGTGGCAGGGGCAAGGGCGCACCGGCGCAGGGCAGCTGCAGCAGCGGACAACCGGAGACCGGAGCAGCGGCAGGGGGCGGCGCCCTCCCCTGGCTGCGGCCTGAGCTGCGGCCGGCTGCCTGGCGGCTGGCGCGGGTGGGAGTGGGACAGCTGGACGGGGAGCCAGCCCTCCCCTGGTACGACCGGCAGCCGGAGGGCAGAGACGGATGCCGGCGCCGCCGCGAGTTAGGGTCTCAGGGAGACCGACGGACGCGGTGCAAGTGGCGCCCGCTCAGCTCTCAGCTCTTGGGCCTTTTCGATTTGGGCTGAAAAATACATGGGGATAGTAGACTTCGTGGGCTGACGACTAGGATCAGGGCCCTAGAGGCCATGGGCCGCAGATCCGCCATACATGTTACAACTCGGGTTGCTCAACATCCAACAATCGCGGGTTCAAAAAAAAAAAAAATGCAACGATCGCACGTTTCCTAGCTTTTACATCGTGGGTGAGGATGACCGCGGTTAGCACTGGATGGAGGTTGTCATGCCACTCTGTGCGCTATGCCTCAGCAGTGCCTCATGAATTATTTGAAGTCTGTATGTAATGAAGCCGATGAAACCCAAGAACATATCAATGGCTGTGTAATTGCTAAAGTGTTCTGGACTGTAGCTGTACATGGAGTTGTCATGCCGCTTGGACATGATCTGTTATCTGAACTACACAAGCTTGCTCGGTCATGCAGTATTCCTCAACATTATTTTTGAGACTCTAGTACGTGGCACTAGCATGCCGGCAGTTATGGTAGAGAAGAAATGCAGTTATTTTCAGAAATGAATGGCCTTCACTGCATCAACTTCTAGGCTCAAGTCGAAGTGAGGTGGAGCAGTGGTGAGTAAGATTTCCAATGGAACAGAGAACAGTGGTGGATGGATCACTAGTGCATGCTTTTTCAAACGGCAGTGGCTTAAACTTCAACCTGTTCGGCTGGTCACATCTGGACTGAAATTGGCTGAACGTGTACAGTAGCAAGCTTCGGCCAACAGTGCACCTAACAGCCAACAACAGCCTGCCACTTTAAATCAAAAAATGGCGGCAACTGCAACAGTTTCAACATTTCAAATTCAAACAATAGGAACCAGCAGATTCACCCTCACCATTACAACATTACAACAATTCCATCTAATCATTACCACTAATGACCCCATCCTTAAGGTCTCTACAGTTCGCTACATCCTAGGTATAAGTGGACCATATACAAAATTTGTAGCCCTCGTGAGCCACTAATGATACAGCTACAAGTCTCACAACTGCATCCATCTCCTAGACAAATTGCCACTGCATTAGTTAATAAATTCACCTAAACAACTAATTTCAAGTACTACATAATAGTAAGCATCCAAATTCATGAAGCTCCAAAAGCCATCTTCGATCCTCCTCCTCATCCAGCTAGTCCCTCATCCCCATGCACCCAGCCCCTTAATCCATTCATCAAAATCCTCATTGTCCATGTCCTCCAAGTCACTGCATGTTTATAAATGCTTAATTAGTACCAACTTTGGCGTTTAACCAAATATTGATCAATGAAGACAAGTGTTTCAATTAATATAGCAAGTTTCACGTACTTCTTCCCAAGGAGTCCATTATAGTTTTTGTGTTTCTTGCCTCTAAAACTGGCACAACAGTTGTCAGAATTGTAAAATGTAACATCTAACGGGTCGCTTTGGGCCACAAATAATGAAATAGGCTAGCCTCTAAAGCTCTAGAGTGTTTTTTTTTTTTTTTTCGAGATTACAGTACAAAGTAGATGCTCAACACACGCGTACACTTACCTTTATGAACACACGTACGCAAACCCTACCCCCATGAGAACCTTCGAATGACTGAGCCGACAAATCTTGAAGTTCATGAAGTTACCACAGGCTATGGAGAGCATCACGGTGATGACCCTCGTCGGACGGCGCCTTCCACCATTTTTGTCGTTGCTTCCTATCTCTGAGTAAGCTCTCCCCTTCACCTCCTCCTTTGCCCTCAATGGCGCTCTCTGGGTTGTCCCATTCCTCGGGCTTAAGAGTTCAAGATGAAATCTAGGCCATGCTAGGGAAGCATGTCTCCTTTTCTGTCTTCGATTCCTTCTTCCTTGTCGGCGCTTTTGGTTGTTGTAAATTCAAGCTTTTGTGAAGCTTCAGTGGCAACAATCCTCCGTGCTACTATCCGATGTTCAGATGTTCAGAGGCCTGCTTCAACGTGCTTGCTCTTGGTGAACGGATTTCCAAGTTGGCTATTACCTCTAAACAGAAGATGGCACTAGTAGAGATCTGGGCTATAGTCCCGGTTCTGAACCCTCCTTTACTTGCGGTTTTGGGAGCCGGGACTAGCCTTACCTTTAGTCTCGAGTCTAGCAACCGGGATTAGAGCCCATCAACAAAATGAAAAAATAAATGAAATTTTGGAGACCTCTCTTGCTTGCGTGAGATTCAAACCCGAGACCCCTTGCATCGTGTGTAGATTATATTCCTTACTAACTCAGCTACACACCACATGTGACCGAGTCCTGGGCACACTCCTTTTGAATTGACCCTTGGGGACCTTTAATCCCGTGTGGAATACCTTTAGTCCGGGTTGGTAACACGAACTGAGACTAAAGGGTCACCCTTAGTCCCGGTTGGTATTACCAGCTGGGACAAAAGGTTTGAAAACCTTTCGTCCGGGTTTATAACACCAACTGGGACTAAATGATGACTTTTAATTCGGTTCATATTATGAACCGAGACTAAAGGGTCTTCGTTGTCTGTGCCGGCAATAATGCTCCCTTTAGTCCTGAATTTTAACACAATCGAGACTAAATATGCATACTGAACATCGTTTCTCTACTAGTGTGGCCTGTTCATCATAAGCCTGTTGTTTTCCTTTGAATGTGATAATTTTAAGCTTTATACTTCCATCTTTGGTGGAATAGCGGACCCTGGCGTCGTGAGTTCGCGTTGTGCATTCCTGCTGCTGGCTGCTCCTTGTTTTCTTTATTTCTTGAGCTAGTCTTTCTTTTCCACCTGCTTTTTTTTTAAGATATGTCATCGGAGGGGTGAGAGCTCCAACTGAATTGATTAAATTCACTCCGGCAGGCAAGTGCCCGGAATTGCCTAATAAGGCGTAGAGTTTACAAACTGGGTAAGCCTTTTTAATGAACCTTTTTCTGTTTCAATAAATTCCTATATATCAGCTCCTTAAAAAAAGGACATGTCTATCTAATAACCGGGTGTTTTAGTCTATTCCATCAACCAGATTTTTTTCATACTTGTTATTGCCCCTCATTGCCTGGCATTGCCTCCACAAAATGTCAATTTCAATTATAAAGGGTATTTTGGTCATTGCATACAACCTGCTGACCCCGGCACCGCGGCACCTTCCCCGATTTGTCGCCCCTGTGTCCAACCCCAACCCCAACCCCGACCCCGAGACCTATCTCTCTTGCTACGTCAAAACCGCCGCCGCCGCCGCCCTCGCACAGATGCGCCAGCGTCGACTCCAGCGTCTCCGTCTCCGAGAGCTTTGCCGACCGGGGCCACCAGCTGCTGCGCCCAAACGCGCCGCATTTTGGACCTGGAGAGGAGGCGGCGCCCGACACAACAGCAGGAAGCCGCCGCCGCTGCCCGTCTCCGGGATCCCAAAATACCATTACAAGTATGTTCTACACTTCTTTTATCTACTCCATATATATCCGGAACATGGGAACTTTCCTTCAATCTTATCTCAGTTGATTGAATCGAACTGTTCTGTTTGAGCTGTGAAATTACTACCTTTAATTGGGTCTGTCCATGGCTGTGATTCTGTGGAATGGTCACTCATATACGATCAGATCATCAGGTGTAGTGTAAATATCAGTTTCTGAATTGTTCCATCATGTTGTTGGTTCCTACTCAGGATCTGCAGAAGGAACCGCCTCGCCTCGCCGTCGTAGAGCTCGCCGACGTCGATGGGCGGCCGTAGGTGCCGGACTTGACCTCCTGGACTCGGACGTCCTGGTGGGTGCGCGTGACGGCGACGTAGCCGCCCAAGATGGAACTTCGGGGAAACCGAGCAGCGCCTCTCGCTGGCGACGTAGCCGCCATTGGCGCCGGCCTCCTGCCCTCGCGCCGCCGCTGTGGGCATTTGGCCACCACCTCGCCGGCGCTGAGACCGACGCGGATCGAGGACAGAACGTACACGGCGCCCTAGAATAGGAAGAAGGCCTCGCGTGGTCCCCTCCCACCGACGGCGACGACAACTCTACTGTGCACGCACGACGAACCCTAGGAACCCTAGAGGATTTTTTTTAAAAAAAATAATATGTAGATATTTATCTAACTATAGTACTTGTATCATACACCCTAACTTTATTGCTCAAAATATTATTTTGTATTTATGGAATTACCGTTTTACCCTTGATAAAAAAAAAAGAACTACCGTCTGTCATAATCCCCACATTTACGGAGGCAATGAGAGGCGATTTTTGCTCGTATGCCCCCTATAGACACAGAAATTGCCTCCTATTGCCTCCCATTGCCTCCTACCTTCGTTCCGCCGGATTGGCTGCTCTCGGTCGATGTCGGCCATCGAAATTTTTTTTCCTCAATTATTGAAAAAAATCTCTTTTTCATATACTTACAGTGTCTTATAGCAATATTTATACAACCTGCTTATTATATTTACAGTGACTTTTTCAGTGTAATTTCTTGTAGGGAGTGATGTAATTTGAGGATAACACAAATAAAATTACAAATATCAGAGAAATATACATCAAACCATTCACACATGTATGAATTTATTCACAAATTATTGACAAATTTCAGAAAAAAACAAAATCTTCAATGTACGTGGACTGGAGGAAGCGGCGCGCTGCAAGACGTGTCGAGGGACGACAGCGCCGGCCGCCAGGATGCCCACGCCGCGCTGGTGGGGGCGTAGCGGAGGGAGCATCGGCCAGTGCTGGGAGCACGGCAGTGGGGGGCGTCGGGGCGGCGGCGGCGGTGACCCTGGGGTGATGGTGGTAAATGGCGGTGTCATGGGAAAGCGGTGGCCGACCGTTGTAGGGAGAGGCGGCGGACTGCCAGTACCGGGGTGGGGACTAGCGGTGCACGTTATAGCCGGGGCACGGCGGCGCAGGGCAGTCGGTGGCAGGGGTGGGACTGTGGGAGGGGCGGAGGAGGAAGCCGGCGTCGTGGGAGCTCGTGCCGAGGAAACTTGGAGGGTGTGGTGGATTTGGATCAGACTCCAAGTATAGAACCACTTGCTAGATCGGACGCTCCAAAGTCCGGTTGTCAAGTTCTCCTAATCGAAACAACTGGATGATTGTTAGCATTTCTCTAAAAAACATGAGTTAAATACATTGGTGACCCTTAAACTTGGGTCTCTGTGCCACTTAGGTCCACTGACTCTTTAAACTCAAAATCCGGCACCCTGAACTTGTTAAGTCATGCACCGCAGGCCCATACCCCTGTATATATAGCTACTGAAAAGGGTAAAATTGTATTAAAAAAAACACCCTATCATTGTCATCTACTACCTTCAGCTGAGATGGGCATGCACGAGCACGACGAGCTCATGGTAAGGACGAGAACGGCACCTACGCCAAGCTTATCCGCATGCAGGAGCAGGAGCGTCGACGGCGTACTTACCACCGATCATGGTGAAGCCAATGCATGACGTGCTTCTCGCCGCAGCACGCCATGTTGATGAGGACGAGTGGGCACGGGCTGGGCTGGTGTGCAGCAGCAGCGCGGGGAGGTCGTTGCCAACGGTGTCGGCGCGGAACAGGTTGACGTCGTAGCCCCTCGTCCCCTTCCACGTTGTTGGCCTCTCGTGAAGAAGTTGTTTCCTGCTCGACCGTGCATGGCTTGCTTTCCGCTACATCTACGAAGCCCACGGCAGCAACGCTGTGAGATCAAGGCAGATGCGAAAGGAGGCGCTGTGTTAAGCCGTGATGATAGACAGGCGAGAAGCAGCATGGTGCGGTACATCGCCAGCAGTAATATTTATTCCCTTTTTTTGCGAGGGCTTCTACTGATGCCGAAGGCGACCGCCAGAAAATTTAGATTCTCATGGGATAAGCAGATAGAACTCGAAGGCAAAGGTCACAAAAGTTTCAAAGATTAGTCTAGATTAGCCTATTCTGGCTCGATAAGTAGGCTGAGCAGCAAAGGTATCGTGACGAGGCTGGCCGATGAAGGTGTCCTGACAAAGGCTGAGTCACGAAGGTGTCGTCGCAATGAAGGCTGGGCCACGAAGGTGTTCCGATGAAGCCTGAGCGCGAAGGTGTTGTGATGAAGGCTGGCCGACGTAGGCGTACCTAGGGATGAAAATGGTACTGGATATTTATTCGACCGTCCGTTCGACCGAACAAATATGAATTAAATTTGGATAGTTATACAGATATCCGCATATTTTTTTTTTCAAATAGGGATACAAATACGGATATCTTAGACGGATACCAAATACAAATATGATATCATGATTATCCGCCGGATATGGGATAATCCGGTAATTTATCGGATATATCCGGCTTGCGAAAAACGGATGTATCCGAAGAGAGCCGGCCAACAAAGCAATTCGTTGCCTGCTGTCTTGCCCCTCATTTCGCTACGGTCTCTATAGCCGATGTGGGAGAAAAACTTTGCCTCACATAGCTGAAAGCTGAAGCAGTGATGCACATGCCCACACGCCACAGCCCACTGACCGCGGCCACTGGACAGCCCAACAAATTCTATACCAACAATAACATGTTCGTTCCATCGGCACTTCGGCTGGTCGCGATCCACGGCGTCCGCAAATGACCCATGAGCATGTTGCTTTTACTCAATATCCGAATAGATATTTGTATTCGACATTCTCCAAATCTGTTTCAGACCGCATTCGATACTTATTATTCGTATCCGTAACCGAGACAATCCGTATTCGTATGTGTATCCGGACCCTATCCGTGTCCGAATCCGAATCCGATAGAAATATGAAAACAAATATAATATGAGTGATATCCGTTCGTATCCGATCCGTTTTCATCGCTAGGCGTACCGATGAAGGCTGGGCAACAAAGGTGAAACGCAGGCTGACGAAGGTGTCCCGATGAAGCCTGTGTGACAAAGTTATTTGCGACGAATCTTTGGGCGACGAAGTTGTTCGACAAAGGCTGGCGGCGAAGATGTCGCGGCGAAGGTTGGCCAACGCGGTATCCTCGGCGGAAGGCTGAGCAAACAAAGGTATTGTGACAGATGTTGACCGGCGACAAAGGTGTCCCGGCGAAGGCTGGATGGAGAACGTCCGCCGATAAATGCCCGGTCGGAGGAGGTCTCTAGACGAAGGTTCCGACTTCCGGCTCTTCCAAAATTTAAGGGCGACAATGTTGGAACATCGGTTCCAAACAGATATTTGAGAGGATTGGAGAGTGGAAACTAAGGTTGGTAAGGGGAACGCCCCTTGGCATGCTCATGGCACCCTACTTATATATGCAAGGACAATTTACATGTGACCCCTCGGTGGGGGTTACATTTACAAGTTACTCCACTAACACTAGTTGGGCATTCTCTAGGGGACTTGGCTAATGTGAAATGGCATGTCCAACATTCAACATTGTATATGCTACAGGTACCTTGAACTGGTTTGGTTAATGAACTCTTGGATTGTGCCGCCTACATTCCCTTTTATGCACCCTTCAAATTCGTCCCATCGATGCTCGCATGCATTCGTTGTTGTGCTTGCACTACTACATAAAAAAAATCATGATGTTTTTTTTTTAATTTGTGTGGCGGTTTATATAACCGCCACGAAGCAAAGGCCATGGTTTGTTGCAAATTTCATCTTCTGGTATGTTTTGGAGTAGATCATTTATTATGATGTAATCATGATTCTCAATCTCGTCGCTGGCTGTTGCTGCTCTAGCTGATGATGAGGGGTTGTTGTCCTCCATCATCTACCGCCGCCATCGATGTCATCAACGAGGGTCCTTCAGATGCACCAATGGTACTCAGATTGTTTCACCATGATACTTTCACACAGCGTACTTCGGCTCGTTAATGAAACCATATCGCACCAAGTGCAACGTCACCACATCTTCCTTATGTAAGAACTTGTTCTTGTAGTGATGGCACGGGCAGTTCATTTCTAACCGACTTAGGCTTGATTAATGCTTATGGGCAATGTCATAAACTTTTTTTCGTCACATTTTCCAAGAAAGGCAGATCTATCCTTTACTTATACATCCAATCACTATCTATGACCTGTT
>JADLZK010005492.1:0-15876 GCA_015847255.1 Hyparrhenia diplandra
CCGTTGAACCTCAATACTAGAGACAGCGGCTTATCGACGAATGTCAAATACCCATTTTCAATTTATACCAATCTGTTATTGTCCAAACAATTTATATACCAATCATCGATTGTCCTTATGCGTATATATATTACAGTCTTCCTATAGTCTTGCTCTGTTAGTTGTCCTTCTATAGAAGCTCTATTTGGTTAACGACCTTGTGTAAGTCTTTTAAGTCAAAGTGAGACTAGTATTGGTATTGAGTTACAATACCAAAGCATATTTGGATGTTTGAGATAGAATTACTAGATGAAATTTTGTGAGATAGACAAATCCAATTCACGTTTGGATGTGTATGGCCTGGAATAGAGTTGACTACTACCACATCTCCATCACTTTGCGCGACAGGCCGTCGGCTCTCGAGTGATTGCCGATCTCTTCTTCACGTCCGGAAGGCGGCGGGCGGGCGGTCTTGGCACAAGTGGTGTTGACACCTACGCCAAGATTGTTGTTGCGCTTCGAGCTAGCACCACGGTTTCTTTAGTGGGCATGTGTGGATTGAGGTGGGATTTGCATTGATTTGTTGTCGTTGTTTGTGTGCCTACCGGCCCAAGTGTTGTGGCCTTTGCCTCTGCGAAATTCATAAAAATCCATGGATCCATGGAGCCGCTGCCGATTGCGGGTCCCTCATCTGTTCCACGACACCCGGCGACGGCACATCGGTGGCTAGCGTGGCTTCCGGCGCTCTAGGATGCGCTTGATTTGAGACCTCCTATACATGCTTAATATAGAATAGGAACATGCTATTTGTTTAGTGCATCCACAGGTTACTAATTTTGTTTGAACTCTTCTCTTCTAGAACTCCAACCCATGACGTGTGCGGCGTAGTGACTGCTTGTGCTTGCTGTTTTTTTAGCTCCTTGTGCGCCATTGCTAGAGGAGTACAAGTCCGCTGCTTGGGATATGTGGTTTGATGTGTGCCTTACAATGTGTCTTAAGGTGCCCTACTTAAGCTGACAACATTATGCTTTTGCAAGCAATCAAGGAAAAAGAAAAAACGGATAGTGACACGATACGATGTTTGTGGATGGTTGATCCTTGGCTCGGAATTTTTGCCTAGGTTGGATTGGCAAATGCGGTTCGGTGAGGGCTATGGATTTGGTTGCGGGGGCGGCATTGCGGGTGCGCGGGCGCATCGGCTTTGTTCATAGGCTGTGAGATGATTTATGCATCAGGGTTCCTGGCTCGATGGGCGGCATAACAAGTGTGGGTGTGCTTTCTTAGATGGGGCAATTACTTCATGTTTCATTTGTGCTTGTTGTTTTTAGTGGGATTGATGGGCAGCGGCAGGAGTAGCCGCTTTTTATGCTCTGGATTTAAGCACATACACTGCTTATAGCCTTTTCTGTTTATTTGTATTTAGGCAAGGTAGAACCTATGAATGCGCATCTTTGTTTGTATCTACGAAATCCGATTATCCGTTTTGACTTTTCCGGTCAAAGTCTTTTAGGGATTTGTTGTTCCTGCATACAGTATATCTATATTGTAGACAAACTGATTGCAAATTAGTTCATGCACTTGTAAGACTATGGCTTATTGTTTTGAGAATTTGTCCAGTTCTACGTCTTTGCTTATGAATATATAGGCAATTCCATATTAGTGAATCTAACTTCTCGGCTCTTTGTATCACTGATTTGCCTATATATGCAATTGCTTCATGCCTGCATCAATAGTTAGATTTCTAATGCATTCCATGACAAATCATAATAAAATATTATTTATATCTTGAGTTCCACGAGTTTTGGTGTCTCCAGTGTTTTATAGAAATTCTCAATTTATCATCAAAATAAAGTATTTCAAATGATAAAACGGAGTACACCATTGTGGAGGGTTCGTCGGCTGATCAAAATAGATATATCATTTGATATATTTGGACTCCGGATTAAAAAGATATTACGTAAATAGAAATCAACATGAATGCGGTCCCACGTGTCAGCTACAGTCCCATGCAGGGCCTATCAGGGTGCGACACGTGGCAAAGTGGCAGGCCGCAGCACCAACTGCCAGCGCCGGCAGCACCCGCGTTCATATACGCAGAAAACAGCAGTGCAGAGGCTGACGTGCGGGGCAGGGTGCGCCCCGCCGTTCACCCATGCGTGGGACAGGGCAACCACCTTACCAGTCACGTGCCGACACGCGGCACCATGGCTTCCCACGCTCAGCGCGCGCGCAGGCGACGGCAGGATTTCGAATTTGAGTCGACACGTGGCGCGCGAAGATTGGCCGAGCGAGGCGGTGCAGGATCCCAGCGCGGGCGCGGCTCGCTCGGCCCGCCTGGACGCGTGGCAGCGCGGGAGTGGAGGGCTGGAGGCGGTGCGCCTGGGCCGGCCGGTTCGTCTGGTTTGCCTCCAGCTGGACCGCGATTTACTTTCAAAAGCAGCAGATAGCGCACATACGAGCTTCCTGGCCGGTTTGGTCGGTTTTCGACACAGCTGCGTTAGGAAACTAAGTACCGTCATAGGCTAGGTCGGTTGCATGCCCTAGGAGGCGGCAGGAAATGCTTCCATGTATAACAACCTTGGCCTCTCCCTCCTCTCTAGTATAAATAGAGACCATCTCTCCATTGTAAAACACATTCTACTCAATAAAGCTTAATTCCACATTATATACATTGTAGTAGTGTCCTCTGGGTGCTCTCCACCAGTTGTATCAAGTAGAAAAGAGAAGAAGGGAAGTCAAGAGCGGAGGAGTAAGTCGAAGGTTAGTCTGGTTCGGAAGTTCGTCGGATGCCCCAGCCTGTACCTCTCTTTTGTCCAGCTCTTCTCGAGGTTATATCCGGTTATCTTGTCGTAATCAGAGATTATTATTTGACTAAATTTCGATCCTTACTTTATTTTACTTGCTGGTGATCTCCTCTCGGCCAAAGTGCTCTAGTCCGTGATCCGATGATTAAGAGTAATCGCTAGCAATTTGGTGGTGTCTGAGCTGGTGTATTACACGAGGTTCAAACGCCCAACCTTACTGGATAGTTGTGGTAGCCGGGAGGTGACCAAAGCTCCAGACGTGGCCTTGATTCCACCACATGCTAGGTTGGTGTTTCGTGAGCTTTTGGCGAGCTCCCCGGTATCAAGTTTCTAGTCTTTCGAGGAATCGAAAGGGTTCCGTTGTTCGGTGAAGTAAAGTTTAGTGAGCCTGAGCCTTGGTATCTAGTAAACTTGGGAGTACCTTAGAAAACCCTCTCAACCTACAAAAGTATCATTCTACCCTACCTCTTGGGACGATTTTGTTTTCTTCTCTAGTTCACTTCGTTCCCCGTGGAAATCGATACCACTGAATACTCGGTGAAAGCTGCTTGTTCCGTATTCTTGCGGAGATTATAATTATCTTATGCTAAGAATTACAACAGCCGCAGCCATCCCTAGCGGAGGTACATGAAGGAATTTGGCGGATCGCACGCGGCCAACTGACTTTCGTTTCCGGAGCGTTTGTGCAAAGACTTTTATTGGCCACCGCGACTCCAATGATGCAACAAACTGGTCAAACATCAATGCGGCGATGTCGGCTAACCGCGCACCACTTAACAGGACGGGGTCCGACGACATATCTGTCAACCTCGGGCGCTCGGTGGGCAATTGACCTCATCGGGCTCATACGGCCGCCCGGGCAACCTTCGGCTATGCGATGGTATGTCCGAAAGTAGTTCACCAAGTGGATCGGGCCCGGCCTCTGGCCAAAGATAACTTCCCCACTCGTGCAAAATATCCCGCAAGCCGCCGGAACCGCGGGCATACCGCAAATCGATAACGGCACCCGGCTCGGGATAGCGAAGGCTAAAGCAATTTTGCCACCAATTAGGCACCAAAATACACTTCGACCGTAAGACATCCTCGATCCCTAACGGGCTCGTCGAGAGGGCCAGCGGCATCATCTTGCGAGGATCGCGCGAAGGTCTACGCGAGGCCAAGGGGAACATGGGCGGAAGAGCAACAAGTCACACAACACCTCAGTCGGGCAACAAAGTTTACCGTTCAATTTCTTTGTTCGGAGAGGCCGTCCTCCCGGAAGAACTCAAGCATGCCTCACCAGAGTCGTCGGCGAAGCCACCCCCGAACAAGGCGCTCACGAAGGATCTCCTTGAAGAAACAAGCGGCGGAGTCCTCAACCTCGCGATACCGAAGAAACCACAAGATGGGAAACAAGAAGGTCAACCTCCGCACAATCTCAGGTCGGAGACACCGCCACGATCGGGAAGCGAAACGAAGATGTGACAAGTTTGTCGCGAATGGACCCGGGCCCTTACCTCGTGACCAAGAGCACAAGACCAGGCTCATTCCACACCTGCAAGACCTCGAAGGCCGTGACCTCCCAGCACATGGAATGTCGGCTGACCTCCTCAAGTACTACCCCTAAGCGGTGCGGTATCTCGAACTTTCGCAAGTTGTAGGGCTCCATGCTTCTATTTTGTACTATTTTTCCTCTTTTTCAAGTTAAAACTCCGCGAACAATCGGTTTGCACTCTTTTTCCTTGTGAAGGCGCAAGGTTTTTAACGAGGCAGCACCGCAATCTAATACATGCGGGTTAGTTACCCCAATCTTAAGGTTGCAAGCGAGTTCACACACAGAAAGGGCCGGTTGGTGTCAACCCACCCTCATCGGTAGCGAAGTGAGGATTGCGCCTCGCTTCTGGGACACCGAGCCAGCTGCACCCTGCTCGTCAAACCCATCAAGAAACACTTTACCTAAATTTGCGCAAAATCGGGCGCGCCCGCACCCCTCCGGGGGCTCTTCAAAGAAGACGCCCGCTCCAGAGGAGTCACGGAGCGCCGAGAAAGCCGGGCGCCTGGCACCGCCAAGGGCTCGCAAAGAAAGACGCCAGCGCTCCGAGTCGGGCATAAAGCCGGGCGCTGGCACCTCCGCCGGGAGGCGCAAAAGAAGCGCGGGCGCTCTCGTATGTTGCCTCCGCCGGCTCAGCAAAGCGAAGACGCCCCGAGCCCTCTAAGCATGACTCGTGGGGCGCAAAGAAACCGGGGCGCCCGCACCTCCACCGAGGACCCGCAAGAACGGGAGAAAACCGAAAAGCCTCACCTCGCCGCCATACAAAACTTAACTACCACCACGACTTCAAAACACCACCTACACCCAAGGCCTCGTAGAGTATACAAAACTTAACTACCATCACGACCTCAAGACACCACCTACCCGAGATAAAGGCCTCCGTCGTACAAAACTTAACTCCCACCAAGATTTCAAGACACCACCCACACCGGATCAAGGCCTCCTAGTCATGGACTTAAAAGCCCGACCGTGAAGTAACGCCACCCACCTAACAAAGACAGCTGACCGCAAAACAAGCCCCCGGACCACTATAAAAAACAAACCACCCCCACTTAAAAAGTCCCAAGTTAGGGAAGCCAATAGACATTCGCCATAAGCAACCCCCCACCAAGCCAAACCCGCGCATACAAGGCAAAACGCAAGGATACCCCTCGAAGGCCCAAACACACAAACCTAGCGAAGGTACCACAATGGAAAGTGTAACTCGCCACCCAATTGCCGCAGGTCGACGGCAAAGAACAAGAGTACCGGTGGCGAGGTCGCTCCAGGCTCTAGATCCCCGTGACCCTCGCGGATCAACAAAGACCAAATGCGAGACAAACTAGAGCATTCGAGCAATCGAAAACTCGGATACTCCAGTGCCCGGGGAGCACCTCGTAGAGGCTCAAGGGACCCTGCACCCAACACGGTGACCACGAGGGCGCCTTCGAAGAGAGATACCACAATGGAGAATGTAACATTCCCTAGTGGTCCACTTCGCCAAAGGGAATCAAAGTTCGAGGAGGGCCCCCGAGTGAAGCCCTCGAACACGAACGCTGAAAAAGGCGGTCCAGCAACAACGACCAAACACGACCGCCCGGTCAAGCAAGGCCAAAGCTAAGCCGGAAGTGAGTAGGGGCAAAAGCGACCTCACTTAAAGAGCTCCACCACCGTGAACCTTGCCGCCCAAGTTTCGGATGTGAGGGCACAGCCAGAAAAGGCGCGAGGGCACCTCGGCAAACTTTGTAAAAACGCCGAGGCAATAAAGTGCAAAGTTACGTTTGCCGACTACGCCTCCGCAAGGCGCCGAGCCTCGCTCTAAAGAAAAATAGGGACATGGGGTTCTGACGACTACTACCTCCCCGCAGCGCGAGCCTCACTCTAAAGAAAAATAGGGACGTCATTTGTTCACGCGACTACCTCCGCAAAGCGCGAGCCTCGCCCTAAAGAAAAACAGGGACGTCGGCCAGCCACGCGACTACCTCATAAAGCGCGAGCCTCGCTCTAAAAGAAAAATAGGGACGTCACTATTCACACGACTACCTCCTCCGCAGGCGCGAGCCTCGCCTAAAGAAAAATAGAGACGCCGCTGTTCACACGACTACCTCCGCCAAAGGCGAGAGCCTCGCTCTAAAAGAAAATTAGGGACATTCCGCTGTTTACCGCCTACCTCCGCAAAGCCCGCGAGCCTCGCTCTAAAAGAAATAGGGAAACCTGGATTGTTTCCTCGACTATCCTCCGCAAACACACAAGCCCCGCATCAAAATAATCCAGGACTCCAATACGGGACAAATTCATGAAACTTAAAACCAATGAACTTACACGGCCCTCGTGAGCACATACATTTTCGAGTCCTCCGCACACACCTATCCACTACGGCTAAGACAACACCATACAAAACAGTCCTCTGAACAACACTCGCAACACACGGCTCCACAAATCTCTCCACATCCACCACCTCCTACCTCCAGCCAAGTCCATTAACTAGGCCCGGGGACACCTGCAACCAGGGCTCGCTAAGCTAAGCGGAAGGTCACCCTCAGCACCTCGATGGCGGAAATCCTCCGCAGGTCGCTCCGCTCAAGTCGGGCACCTCTTGTTTCGAAGTCACAATTTGACCTCAGCGGTCGACCCGAAGAAGCCTTGCGCCCAAGCGCAATGTCAACAACCTCATTGTCTCCAATATCGTTGCCAACACGGCCTTGGGCTCCACCCGAGATGACCCGCTCCGCTGGCGTCCCAGAAGATGGTGCGCGCGCGGAGGATTCCGAGTTCCTGATTGTCAACATCGCTATTTCACATCCCGGCCCCACCTAAAACCGCCGAGAAGGGCAGCCCGAAAGCATTCCACGGCATGAGCCCAGTCTCCACTGAAATGAACATGTGCTGGCGATTCATCATCCGCGGGATCACGTTCAGTACCCTCCACGCGAGGCCCCTGGTACCGCTCGGCCAATGAAAAAAAACAACACCCACTATTAGCTCCCCTTCGAATCACACACGGCCATCGTTTCTGGCGAGACACTTAGCAAAAAATAAATAACCATAACCATTGAGAGGCGAAGACACCGAACTTCAAATCTCTTAAACATAAAGCCCGGAAGGCCACAAGTTCGAGCAAATAAGTTTGTGCACAAACGAACCCTAAAAATCGACTTTCTAAATAAGCTCGGACCTCCGCCCGCGCGATCGGGCCGGCGGCTTTCGGCCGGTGGTGCTGGCGGCGTGTCGCGCCGCTCTCGAGGCGACACGTGTTGGAGGATCGGCGGCAACAGGGATGGCCACTGAAGGCGGCGGACGCAGGGGCGGCACGGCGGCTAACGAGGAGCTCCGGGAGAAGCCACTCGTAAGTGGTCACCGCAACGATAGGCGTAGCACTCCGCCCGAGCCGCGGCGGGGCGCCGGAACTCGGGTGAGCGACCCCGCACCCCAAACCCGCTCGCATCCGTGGCCAATTCCGGGAACCAGCTTGAGAGCCCCGGTGTCCGAAACAAAGCAGCCAGTCCTATGCAACAGCCTAAAATAGCGAGTCGACCAATAAATGGCGATAAAAAGTTAGAGTTAGCACAAAGAAAAGAGCTAAAACAAACAAGTAAACAAACAACTAACCTGCTTGGCGAGCTTCGGCTCTCGCGAGGTCCACAGCGCAAGCTCCCGCCCCCTCGCACCGGCTAAGCGCCAATGAAGGTGCTTGTGAAGCGCCTCGCATCTCGGTCCTCCGATCCACCGAGTTCCTGACTTCGTCAAGACTCAGGAAGTGCGTGCCCCGGGCCTTGGAAAGTGAAGCTCGGTGCTCGCAGTCGAGGTGGCGAAGGGCGCTTTCGAACGCAAGGGCAGTCGTGCTAGCTCCGAAGTTCGAAGCACACACCACCACCTTCTACAGCTCGCCGACCTCGCGACGCATCCAGGCACCGACGAGAGGCGGGTCCGGATTCGGCACGGCCGACGAGGCAGCGGCCCCTAACTCCGCCCAAGAACTTCGTCTTAGGGCCGCTTGAAAGCAGGCTCATCGTACCCACGACTGACATGTCGTGAGTCACGCCGTGGGCCTTTGACCAGCTCGTAGCGCTGTCCGGCCTCCGCGGCTGCCGTTTCGCCGTCAGACCTTCGCCCATCCTTCAGTTCACCTCGCGCTACCAAAGCGTCACCTCTTTGGCAGCCTCCTTTTGCTTGCAGCTCTCCTTTCGGCTGGCCTTTCAGGGTCGTCCACTTCCTCGCCGCGGCGTCCCGTGCTCGACGGTGTCAGCCTTCGCGGATGGCCGCCCCACGCCGCAACACCACGCCTCCACCACCTTCACCTGATGTCTTTCGTGAATCTTTCAGCGGAGGGGCGAGTGCGCCACATGCATCTCCGCCTCTCGGTAGGCGCCGCGTAGTCAAAAATACACGCCCGACAAACCTCGCCCACCTCCGTGCTGGCGAAGGGGTGTCTCGGAGATCGGCGCCAGAGGTAGCTCCACGCCGACATCATCGAGGCCGAGTGGACCTCGCGTAAACGAGGAGTTCGGGGCCCCGCTCCCACGCAGCTACTTACCGCTGCCGGAAGGGGCTCGGCCGCTCATCCGCGATATGGCCTCCACCACACGCACCTCCGATAGGGGACGGGGTTGCCCTGGTGCTCATCTCGGCGGCAGCGGCCAGCCTCACCTACCACCCGCCGCCGCCGGTCCTCGTCGCCGGCGCCCTCATCGAGGCACCATCCTCGAAGGCCCTTGACCTCCTCATTATTACTGCATCGAGCCCTCTCGGCCTCCCTTGGCGCCGAGCCCCTCCTCGACCGCCCTCGGCGTCCTCCGCCGCTCCTCCTCATCTTCCTCATCGCGCGGTATGATGAGAAAGCCGAGGTCCGCTGTCTTGGACCCCGTCGCCCGCCGAGGTCCCGCGGCGCCCGGCGGATGACGCCCCGCACCCGCAGCCGGGTCGGTAGGGCGCTCCCCGCGCGTACTCGGCTCGAACCCCCGCTTCGCTTCCTGCGCCTCCATGGCCTCCCCGCCGGCCCGCCGTCGGCCGATCCTCATACTCCACCCCCGAGATCAAACACCCGATTGACCGGGATTTTCGATCGGCGAGGTGCTACGGATCCTCTCGACCTCCGGAGGCTTTCCGGCTTCCCCACACAAGGAGTGTCGGCACAAGAACTGGCCTCCCGCCATGACAAGGCGATTGAACTCCTCCTTGTCGCACGCCGCCTTCGGCCATTCGACCCACGTCTTCTTGACGCCCACCTCAGGCCATTAGCCCCATAGGGGCTGTGCGGTCCGAATCTTGGATCGCCGCTGAAGGTATCCCGGCCACAAGGTGTGCACGGGGCGTCAAACTCCTCCCCCGGGTGGCGCTCACATATCCGACATGGCGGCGCAGCGATCTCGGCGCATCGCGACCTCGGTCTTCCGGGCTTCACCTTCGCCCAATAGAGGCGGACCCGATGACGCCGTAGAGCCCTCCGCGCCGTCCTTATAGTGTGCCAGAACCAATGCCCAACCAGTCCGCCCGACCATTTGTTTTCTTTAGCCATGGCGTGGGAGCCTCCATCCCCGCGACAAGGAATAAAGGTGCACACGCCGCATCGGGCGCGAAAACACCTCCATGTCCGTTGTCTTGATGGTCCGGGCTTGGTTGTGCACGGTGTGGTAGCCGACGGTTATCATCCACCGCCGGCTCAGCTCCACGGAGCGGCAAGCCCACGCCGTAGGTGGCTAGCCGCGGGAAGCAGGACGTGTTGATGAAAGCGGAGGTTGAACCTCCGCAGTGACCGCCGCTAGACGAAATCGCACACGGTGGAAGCGGAGCCCTCCGTGGAAGAACTCCTCAAGACCACCACTGCCGGCCGGGGCCGAGGATCCTCTCGCTCCGGCGTGATAGCCCTTCTTCACGAAACCACTTATTGGCCTTCTAGAACTTCTTCAACGACTACTCGGTGCTCCAACTTCGAGGGAACTCGAAACTCTCCACCACCGGTCTTCTGCGACATGGTCTCCTTAATTCTTGCCATCCCAACCTCCTCGCGAGGAAACCAAGCGAGACGCCCCCAAAGCTAGAGCAAGAGGCAAGCCTCCACAAGAAAAAGTAGCAAACGACGGCGCAACAGGCATGAAAGCAAGCGTGGAAGCAGAATGAGAGCACAAACCCTAAACCCCACCTACCGTATATATTTATAGGCCCGCTAGTGGGAGAGGGCGCTGGGCGACGCAACGTAAGTCGTCCACGACTCTAAAAAGTCCGGCCCGATCCCAAAAACACACGAACCATTCGATCCACCCCATGCAGAGAAACCAACGCATCAGTACACCCCAAACAAACACAACTCCTCCGATCCGCCATTCGCAACCAACCAATAGCGTTCGCTGTAACCGAGCCCGCCGCACCCACAAAGACGCCAGCTTCCCAAGGCAAACAAGGCAAAAGAGGCCCAGCCCACTCGCCAGGCCCCACGCAGCAGTCGGGACGCCGCTGGCAAGGCCCATGGAGTGGCAAGCCCGCCACCCCCCGTGGGAACCCTCCAAAAGTCGCCGCTTCCGCCCCCCCTGAGGGAACCACCTTCGAGGGGTCCAGGAGGGGAGGGCACCAGCCCCGACACCGACAAGCAGCCCCACCACGGGGCCAAGACAAATTTCTCAACTAACCACTTGCTGCAGTCCCAGTCAAAGAACCAGGACCCTCCACCACGGCGCGGAACGGCCTGCCCCGCTCCCCGCCGCCGAGTCTAACCCTCGTGGCGGCAAGGCGATGCCGGGGGCGGGAGCCGGGCGCAAAGACAAATACGCCAGAAGGCCGGTAGAGGGATGCTCGGCAGCGTGGCGGAGCTGGCTGTGGTGGTCGCTTGGGCGGGGACCCCCGAGCTCACCAAGTACAAACCCATGGAAATAGGATTTTTGATCCGGCCAAAAAAAAGTAGTGAGAGATAGGCCCATCAAGACTTGATCCGATCAATTAAGTTGTGGGCCCGTCTGGCCGGTTGAGCTACGTGATCAAGCCATCGATCCGCCGCGACGATGGAGCCCGGACCGTGCTCGCTCCCGCTCGCGCCGCACTGCTGGACTAGGTGGACACTTCCGCTGATCGCAGCATCGGTTGATCGATCGGTGATTGCTGGTGCCCGGCGTCACGGCGGCTATCGCCGATCAGGTTCACGTTCGCCGCTCACCGCTTGTTCCGATCTTATAAGAAATCTATATATGTGTATAGCTTATATACGCCATATACTATTAATTATTTAATTTATTCATCATAAATCATGTGTGTGTCTTGGTTCTTTGGATTCCAATATAAAAAAATTTGTTCAAATTGCCGCTGATATGCACAAACAAAGGGGATAGGCATAGGGTATGCAAATGCAAAGTCAATTATTTTATTTCAATATATGATTTTTAAAGTATTGAATTATTGGTTTGGTATACTAATTTACTTGTGTATGTGCAAGTTAAATTTTTTGCGCATAAAAAAAAATTATACGAGGGACCACCCTTACCTTAAAATCCTAGCTTTGCCACACGCCTCGAGCTAACCCCCTCCAAGAACGACACATGGCAGCCGGCGCAGTGGAAACCCTAGGGTTCCCGCCTAAGAGAATCGATGTGTAATTCTATGCTAACCTTGTACGAATAGTTACTAGTTTTGCACCCCCGTGGGCCTCACCCTGAAGCTGCGGTATACCCCTACCTACCATGTACCAAATTGTAAATCAGCCCCTCCGGTTCCCCCCGAATTCCTATAAATACTCCATGTACGGGCTCGAGGACGGGGATCGGGTTGGTGGCAAGTTTAATCGCCATTAACTCGTTTTCTTGTCACCATCCTCGCCACCACCGCAGCGTCACCATCGCTCGAACCCGAGCGCCCTCGAGCATACGACCCCCGGCAATCCCGAGGGTCGGGTCAGCTCGGAGGTCAGCTCCGTGTCCCCTCCGCTCCTACCCGGTGCCTTTACCCTGTGGAAACCCTCGCCCCCTCTCCCGCCTCCTGCTGAGGCGAGGCCGAGGGCGGTCGCGATCCCCACAGCGTCGCCTCGACCTCGCAAAACCCGGTGCTCGCCTCTCCCGACCAGCCGTCGCCGGAAACGCCCGAAGCTCCGCCGCCATGACCGTCGGCGAGCCCGCTTGCCGAGCGCTCGAGGCCAACTAGGGGCACCATCGAGTGCGCCTCGATGAGGGGAGCACGAGTGGTGCCACCCCTTCGTCGAAAACCTCACCAGCGATGAGATCTCACAATGGGCAAAGACGCCCCATGTCTCAGATCTATGACGCTGCGGGGCCCCAAATTGTCGAAACAATATCCTTTTTATCTTTTTCTTTTTCCGATTTTTACATGCATGTCTTATTTTTATTCGTAAACCTCCTCATTTTAGCTTTTAATTGGGCTCTACGACAAATTTTGTCATGTTTGTTATGCTCGACCTATGATAGAAAAATATGAGTTTTTGCATTTTTGGATGTTTTCATATTTATTTATATTTATTGCAACAAATGCCATGTTTTGTGATAAATGCATATATTTTAATTGGTGCAAGTAAGATAAAATTATGCTTCCTCGTACAAAATGTTCATGTTTTGGGATGTACATCATGGGAAAAAATATATTTGACCCTAGGTTCCCCGGGTGGAAATGTGTATTTTGATTTACATGCTATTTACCATGTTTTCTTAGGAAACTCATAGAAAAAATACTACTAATGTAGTTTTTTGCTATGATAAATCTTTTGTGCATGCAATTTGTTATTGTTATGCAGCTCTTTATGTTCTAGATCTAGGGTTTTGTATTCTCTTATAGTACAAAGTATTTTCATGCCTAGTTTTATGCTGTTTTGACATTTTTTGTAGGGAAAGTATATGCATGTTTTTTTGCGTGAACTTTTATGGTAGGCATGTTTAGTAGGATGCTCCCCTGTACTTTTTGTAGATTTTTCTAAGGTGCTGATATTTATTGAATTTTATGTTGCATGGAAAAATGCTTGCAAAAGGCATGGAAATGTTATGGCTATAATTTTTGGGTGGAAAACTATTTGTTCTAAGATAATAAGGACATGTTAGTGTGGTTAGTTTTCTGGTCACATGTTTTTTATAAAACTAGTGTTATTCCAAGTTTCATATTTAGTGCTTTATGTATAGTGAGAGTTAGTAGTTATCATTTCATGTAAATTAGTTTATCTTTTGGGTTGATCAGTAGGTTATTTTGATGCTTTTATAATCTTATTTGTTTGCTGGTCAAGTTTGGTAAGAGTTGCATGTTTGGTTAGAAAGTTATAGGAGTTGCATGTTGCTTGTTCCCCGAAAACAAGTATGTTCTCGCTTTTTGAAGTTTTCAGGCTTTAGATGTTATAACTGCTGAGAGTGTATTGAATGATTTTGTAGATAATTTTGTTAGATTTCAACGCAGTATTTGTTTGCTGGGCTTTCAGCTATAGAACACCTCGCCATCATCTTGTTTTAGTGCGTACATGTCATGCTGCCCTGTGAATAGGATTAGTGTTAGTATGCATGTGTGATGTAGGGATTAGTATGGTTGCTTTTGTGTAGTTTTTAATTGTGTTTATACCGTAAGAGTTATCCACTTTTTTTTTATCATACATCATAATGCATCCTCATCCATTCCTCGCCAATCGTGGCATTCCTTAATATTTATCTTTGCATACATATTCATATTGGATCAAAAGTGGAAAGAGGTGTTCCAGGAGATCGAGAGGAGCTGGGCCGGGAGTGAGGAGTACACACATCTAAGGGGCAGAGGGTCCCATAAGGGCCAGAACAAAGTCATTGAAGCTGGCGAGTGTCGGATCACCTTCTAACTTTCTAAAGGCAAGCCCGTTGCGTAAGACTTTCCTATGGCATACCAGGTATTACGATCTGTTGAGTCCTTTAATGATTTGCTTTGCATTAATTATAGGATATGGTTGAAACCATTAATGCACGAGATATCCTTGCTGAACTTGTTACCCTATCCTATTAGTAGAGTCTAGGTTAAATGCTTTCGAGTTATGATGATTGCGATGAAGCGGTGATTTAGGTCAGCGAGAGGATGTTTGTAGTTAGTCACATGGGTGACTAACAAAGTTTCTTCTTGAAAACTTGATTAATAAAACATGCTTAGATTGGATGGATATTGTGGTCTTCCATCGATCAATTAAGGACTTGTACTTTTGTCGGGAAGGCGGTCGGGAAGTTGAGCGTACATGTTCATATAGTAGGCTCCGCCCGAGTCGTGAGCCCACGAAAGCTTATGAGATTGTTAGGGGCGGTACTTATGCGCTAGCGTCCCTCTGGCGTGGTAGGTTGGGTTTGATCGAGCTCAAGCGATAGCGGACGAAGCGTCGTTCTTCGGTCGCACACTTGGTGGCTCGAGAGGAATGGGTGGCCGGTCGAGACATCGTCCTAACATCTTGGAAGTGATTAGATGCGCGCCATGGCGCCAAAGTAGAAATAGTGTATGACATGGTATTCGCCCGACTGGTTTGTAATCCGATTCGAATTGCCATCTCTCACGGGCGGTGAGAACCCGAGGAGTTGTTTTGCGGCTTGTAGTCTAATATCATAATAATGGTTACTCTCTTATTTATGTTGTTGCTGTTTAAAATTGATCAAGTTACTTATGTTTGTTATTTATTACCGAGCATGTCTTTAATCTTGACTATCTGTAGGGACTTTATGGTTTATGTATTTAATAAATAGCAACAGCGAAGAACCTAGAAGTAGTATGTGTAGGTGCATTAATCAACTTTTATTTCAAAAATAAATGTGAGTCACCAACTGTGATAAAAGCCTGAAACATAATCCTTGAGTCTTTTCCTTATTTTTCTAGTTTAAAGACTCGTGAAGTCTTATGCGGTATAGTGAGCACTCACGGGTTCAATGTTGCGGTGACCCGGATTGCATGGTTCCAACCGGTCTTGTTTTGTTCTTTGTGTTGAAGAATAATGCCTAGGGCATGGCAGGTTTCCATATTTCCCTGTCTCGTGCTATTATATAGGGAATTTGACATTATGTTGTTACACTATCTTGTTTTATTTTCATTTGTGTACGGCTATTTGGGTTTTAAAACTATTGCTTCCACATAGAACTACTTTAATGACAAATGAGTACATACTTTTCGATTATAATATATTTGAATTTGGTTTAAGATACTAGCGGTTTGAACTACCACTGACTCCAGATCACTACACACAACAAGGATATTGTAGCGCTTTCTTGTAACATATCCATCAATGTGTTACAATGAATTTTCATAGTAACATAAAACATATGTGTTCGCAAGGTGTCGCGTGGTAACACAAAACACTTTATTTTTGACAAAATGTTACTAACAATGATTATTGTAACACAAATGTTAATGTTACAAGTAAAATGTTACAAAGTATTTATTATGTTGTATAAAAAGTAGAACTTTTATGTAATATGTGTTCAAGTTTATTCCTATAGTAACACAAAGCAATGTTACAATCAAAGTGTTCTGAGAAAACATATATATATATTGGTGGATCTTACACAATTCTTGGTTGGCAAAGGACATTGTCTGCTGGGTGTAAGACTACGGCTCATAGACAATTGTATCACGATCGATTATGTGGATTTTTGCAACTCTTGGTTGGCGGGA
>JADLZK010005493.1:0-15942 GCA_015847255.1 Hyparrhenia diplandra
CACAGTACAGGAGACAGGAGGCTGTTCAGCAGCTGAATTGCCATCTGTAATGTTCTTTTTTTTTTTTCCATGCCGCGCGCATCAGTCACAGGAACTCGCAGAAGCTTTCGCTCCCTGAACTGCATCCGTATAATGTATGCTCAGTTTGGATTTTTATTTCTATATATATTAAACAAAAATTGCATGCATATTTTTCAAAATCAAAAATTTTGAGAAATTATACCACTACAGCGGATTGAACAGGTGGGAAGTACTTGTACCGGTGGCTGAATTAGCAAAATCTTCTTCTCTTTCTGCTTATTCAAAGAAAATCATAAATTTTAGCTATGAAATGTGATGAAGATAAAAAAATATGAAAGATTTGTAGAGAAAACATAGATCTTTATAGTCTATACTCTTTTCATTTGAAGCTGTTTTAATACAAAATAATTTATACGATATTTAGATTAAAAAATTGACCCATGGTTAAGACAACCCTCGGACATTTTTTCTCAAGAAAAAAAGACCTTCCACGTAGATCATTACTCCCTCCGTCTCAAAATAATTCACCATGTTGACTTTTCAAAACATAATGTTTGACCACTTGTCTTGGCTAAATTATTTATACAATTTAGGGAAATAAATTATTATTAAAGTATCTTTAATAATAAAATAAGTCATATCAAAATGGATGATGTTTATATAAAAAATTTGAATAAGGCGGCGGTAAAAGCGTGACATCTTAAAGTCAACATGATGAATTATTTTGAGGCGGAGGGAGTACGTCAATTCTTTTGGTACCATATGGTGTAAAAAGTAATTAAATATTTCTTTGTCTCTAAGAACTTTCATATAAAAACAATTGAAAGCCCTAGATATATGTAAAACTTATGATTTTTTTTATAAAATTTACAAAAATAGATAATTGAACCAAATTTATCAACAACAAAAACAAAAAAACTTTGGGTTTGGACGGAAGAGTCAGGCCGTCAAACAGATCATGTAGAAAAGGGGAATTGGAGTTGTTGGGCTTGCAGGTCGTCTTCGCTTGTGGAACGGTAGATGGGTCGAAACAGATGGACAAAAATTCTCTGAAATTAGACGGATTTCTGTGAGATCCACGAGCAAGAAACGAGAAGAGCAAGATCACTGGTGATCAGTGGGCGTCTGACAGCGCTACCGTCTCAATCACGAAACATGAGCGCGGTCCACTTTCGGATGGGGCGGCGTTGTTGGTGATGCTCGGCAAGCTTGAGGGAAAGCAAGGTCCGGCGGCGTTGCGGCGTTTTCGAAGCACAGGGTGCCTCGAGGTGCCGGCAATAAAGAATTTCTAGGCTGCGTGCCTCCTCCCCCAATGGCGTAAGCGCGCATAGATGAACACGGACCGCGGCGGGTTTATCTGGATTTCCGGGAACAATGGGGCCCTACGTCAGCGGGTGGTGTCTGCTCGTGTTACCTGGCGCTCAAAGGGGGAACTTGTAGTAGGGGTTTGGCGATTGTGAGGAGAGATGCTGGTCTCAAGCCCGCGATGGTGGTAGTGGTGGTCGATTTTCTCTGGCTCGATCCCAGCTAATGGGGGCATTACTCCCCCTTTTATAGGAGGAAGAGGGAGGTAATGTTTACATATGTGGAGTGCTAGGTGGCTAATTTCGAGGCTATACTTATTACGCATGTCTTGGCGGCCGAGGGTTGGTTGGCTTGGATGTCGTTTGATGAGAACGGCGTCTTGATCGATTGGCGGGCGTGCCGTTCCGGGTAATGGCCCAGTGGTACGTGAGGCGTCCCTCCCGCGATCCGCATGGCGGCGGCCCCGAGGCCGGTTCTTGGTCAATGTCATGAGTGAGGGTCCGGCCCAGCGTGGCGTCTTAGGCTGTGTTTACAGGAAATGAAAACGGTGTTGTCTGGTTTTCCGTCTTTGAAGTAATATGTCACGGTTGACTTTGTGTCCCATCGGTCGGATTTGGGAAGTGATGCGGCGGGCCGATTTGGCTGAGGCGTGTCGATGGCCCACTGGCGCCTCGTCACGCGCGTGACTGCATTAAATGCGAATGTTTCCCTTCCTCCAGGCGGAACCTCCCACCCGAGGGCCGGTGACCACGGGTGAGTAGGTTGGAGCTACCTCGCTCGAGGATTGAGAGCTGGGTCTCCCTCGGGCGAGGCGGAGATTTCTTTCCCAGGGGGTGGTGAGCTAGGCCACCCCTGCGAGGCGGAGTCCATGCGCCCGAGGGTGGTGAGCTAGGTCACCCTTGGGCGAGGCGGAGATTTGGGTAGAGTCCGAGCCTTGGGTCGGTGGTGATGACGTGGAGCGTTACGGTTCTCCGTCTTGTAAAGGTCCCCGACCTTGTCCTTCTCGAGCGTAGTGAGCTCCTTCGTCGTGGTGACTCACGTGGGCCGCTCGTGGGCTGGGCTCCGTCTTCATGTATGCTGCACGTGGCTCCTTGGCTCTGGTCCGTCGCTGTTGGGCTGTCCTTCTAAATGGGATGATGGCGAGGCTAGGTTTTTCTTGAGCCACGATGGGCGGCGATTCTCGTTGTTTGGAGAATGTCACCGGGGGCCCAAATATTTAGGTCCCCGGCAGGTAGCCGAGCCCCCGAAGCGAGTGTGGACTCGCCAGGGGTTTGTCATTCCCGTCGCCTTGTTTTTTTCTCGGGGTGGTTGCGTCTACAATGGATGCGGCCTTGGCCTTCCGTTGAGTGTAACCCCAGGGGGCCTCGAATGGAATGGCGGATTCCTTCGTCTTCTTCTATACCTCACTGCAATTTGGCAAGGCGAAAGCGGCTCTTAAATTGCGGCTTGTTTGTGCGGAGTGCATTTGTTTTTTGCGTGGGCGGCCCGAGGCCAGCGGCTTATGTCTTAAAGGTCGTCCGGGCTTCCTCGACTTTGATTATACGCTCCTCGTAAGCCCTCACGAGAGGGAGGAGGAGATACAGATACACCTCGGTGCCGAAAGCCGACCGTGGTGCACTCAGATTTTGAAGCGTTATAGCGGGTTAGTTTAAGTGGGGTGCCGTGCCCTTGCGGAGCAAAAGTTGGTGTGATCTAGGATTCACCCCATGAGAACCTACGGACAGGGCAAGCGGATCCGGGGGTTTGGCGGGTCAACCCCAGGGCTATAGGCCTCCACCGGATGGGACATCTCTATAAGCGGCACCCGCGGGTCTTAAGCCGCGTTAAAATCGAGCCCACGAGGGCCGGGTATAGCGGTTGTGCATTTCCATCCTGTCCACGGTTGGGTTATCAGGCGGCGTAGAAACCCGTGGGGGCCCGACCGGCAACCTCACGGAGCGTAAAGTGCGTTGGCGTCGCGTCGGCCGAGCTCGTTTGGCCCGGCGGGCGGGAACCATCAAGGGTGACTTTTTGCCCCTTAGGATTGCGCTCTTTGGATATGGATGGCGGGCCGGTTTTACTGAATGGAAAACCCGAGGCGTCTCCTTGCGGCGCCCGTGGCAGTTGATCCAGATGGGGCGTGGCCACGCATGGCTCTTGTCAAAGAGGCGTGTCGAAGGCGCCGTCAAGGTACGTGTAATACTCTTGGCGGCTCCGCGCGGTGAGCCGTTGGATGAGTTCCGTTCCATCGTGGGCGTCCATTCCGGGTCGGTTTCGTTTGCTTTCGGCCGGCGGTTTGCCTTCCCTTCCCTATAAATATGGGGTGTAGGAAGGCGGATAGTTGCTCCCTTTGTTCTTGCCATCGCCTTCTTGCCTTCTTCTTTGCGGCAATTAGGAGATAGAAAAGAAAGATAGGGAGAATAAAGGGAGAAATCCACTTGCCTTGTGCTCGTGTGAGCGGCGTTGCCCGTGATTTCTTGTTCTCGTCCTCCCGTTCGTCCATGAAACTCAATCCGGTGGCGGCGACAACTGCGGGGGAGGTGCCGATCGCAGGCCGTGGCGAAAACGGCTTGGCGGCGAGAGGAAAAGCCGGCGCGCCTTGTCGAGAAGGCTTCTTCCAATCGTACCAATGCCCGCGGCGGAGTGGATAGCTGGGATTGGGACCGAGGAGAGCCTAACCCTCACGATGGCTATGTGGTGAGCCGATGCGATCTTCACCCGGCGTGGGTTCGGGATCTGCGGCGGGCGGTTTATCCGATGCGATCCTTCATTACTACGACATTGAGCTTCACCATCTGCCCCGAACTTCGGTCTCGAGGCCGCCATCTTCGATCACCCTCGTGAGGGATTCACGAGGATCGAGCGCATTGGGACCTTTGGTTGTGGTTTTTAAAGGCGGACCTTACCCCGCTGCCCGGTGGCGAAGGGTGCTGCCGCGGAGGCGTTGCAGCGTTGGTGGTTCGCGGCGCTCAAGTCCGATCGAGGCAGCGAGAGCCGAACCGAGTCGATGGGTACATCCTTTCCAAGCTCACCTCCTCCAACAAGGGGTGGCGGGGACCCGGTGGTTCTACCTCCGCAATGGCGAGGCAGCGCTTCCAGCGTACGGCGCGTTCTCAAGCGGCGTCCGGATAAGTGGTTGCAGGGTCCCCCTCGGCGGATCATCCTCGGTTGGAGGGCACGAGGGGCGGGCGATCTGCGGCTCGAGATGGGGGTGTGAGCGCTTAGCGGCCGTGGTGGTACCTTTCCTCGGCGTCGGGTATTTGCCATTGATGGCTTGCCCTTTGCTCATGTATCGAATGACATCCTCGGCTCGCTGGTCTTGAAAAGTCTCGGATGTCACTCATACGCGCTTTCCACCGTGGCACGGCCAAGAGGGTGAAGGAAGCATTTGGGGTCCAACACCCGTCGAGATCGGAGATCCCCTATGCGCCCCGCCCGTGGGTACATCTCCTTGGTAAAGTGCCTTTTTGGTTTCAGCGTTCTTGCATTGTCTTTGTTGCCACCATCTTTTTGCCCATGGTGGTTCTTACTCCGTCTTCTTGCGAGGGGTCGATTGAACTATCCACGACTCTCCTCGCCGTGCCCAATCTGGATGCATACGCCGGGCCCGTCTTTCGAGCGGCGGGGGAAACAGCGGGCGTTAAAGAAGGAGGAGAAAGAAGAAAAACGTGGTCGTGCCAACCCGTCGGGCCCGGCGGCGAGGCGGGGGCCAGATCGCTGATACCTCGACCACCCGAGGAGGGGCCGAGGATGAGGAGGAAGGGCGAGTTAAATGCGTGAACTTCGTCGGGGACGATGATGTAGAGGGGCTCGTATTGGCCGAGGCCACGGAGGTTTCTCGACCCACTCGGGACTTCGCTATGAGCAGAGCCCGAGGCGTCGTCGGGAGTTCTTTGGGACAGCTGCGCGAGAGTTCCTCCGGCGAGGCCCCGGGGACCATGGTGGCTCGGGGGTTTTTACCCGATGTGGGTCACTGGCGCTACATGGCGAGGCTCGGCGGGATGGCCGGCGCTTTCCCTGGCGTGGGCACCTCGGCGTCGCAAAGGCGCGGTTCGAGTGAGCAGGTGACCCCCGTCGAACCGGCTTCGTGCGTCGGAAAGCACGTGGAGAGAGATGCCCGTGCGTCAAGTCGCGACGCCAGTCGCGATCTTCCAGCGCCTCGGCCACACCGAGGCGTCCGGGCCTCGTGAGTCCCTTCGTGTTTTCGCGGTTAGCTTCTTTTTACGGTACGGCTTCTTTCGGCGTTCTTGACTTCAGCGGGGGGCCCCCACTACTGTCCTTGCATCCCAAAAGGCCACGAAGGCGGTCGCAAGCCTCGGTAGGGGGCCGAGCGAGGTCGTCTCTAGACGTCGTCCACGCGTTGGGCTCCCAGAGTGGTGTTAGCCCGAGCACCAAGGGGGGGTGGGGCCGAGCGGACAGCCGAGATCTCCCCGAGGTGGTACAAGCCCATGGCGGTGATGGCGGGTGTCCACCCGGGCCGGTGGTGATCGACTTCGGAGGCTCGTAGGGCGTGATGCCGGGCTTCGGCGCCCGGGGGGCCGTTGAGGACCCATGGCCACCCCCCTCGAGGAGCCAAGCTCCTTCGTCAGGGGTTTTTTCGGGAGGAGCTCTTCGAGGCGGCGGAGGCGGCCCCGCATGCGCCCGACTCCTGGCGTCCGGGGTTCATGGGGATACAATCCGACTTCCCGTTACTTCATCTCGCTGGTCGGGGCAGCCGGTCCTTAGCGAGAACATCCGTCGGCAATGGTGAGAATTTGTGCCCGTGGTCGGTGACGAAGGACCCACGGACTTTATTGGTCGGGTTCCCGGCTGCCCGGGAGTTGCCGGTGGAAGCTGGCGATACTCCCTGCGAGGAGCCAACCGGCAGGGGTGGTCCTCCCTTGACCTTGGGTGGCGTGCCGGGGGAATTGAGCACGCCCGTGGTGTCGGCGATCGTCAGGAGTCTGGCGTGGAAAACTCATGGCGAGATCCGTCGATTTTGGGCGCCCGGCGGCCTTGCGAAGGTGGCGGCGCGTGACCCGGGCGTCTCGTGGAAATTTGAGCGGTGAGTGTCTTGGTGCTATTCCTGCTTCACCGTCTTTGTGTATCGTCGTAATCCGTGGTGTCCCTGTTGCGAGAGTCTCCGACGATTCGCGAGGAGAAAGTCCAGAGCTCCTTAGCCCGGAATGTTACGAGCTCGGACCGCCCTCGAGGCGAGCAGCGGGTGAAGCGATCCAAGCCGAGCAAGGCGTCCCGGCTTACTACTCTTGCAGGAGAGAGAGTCCCGGCGGACTACGGAGAGCTGAGCTCGTCAAGGCAGTCGAGGCCAACAAAGTGGCGGCTGAGATGGCTCGAGATGAGTCAAGATTTTTGAGGGCCGCTCGAGGCGGTCCCTCAGGAGCACTGGGAGGAGGCCCATGGCGGCGGGACCGATCCGGGAGGGCGAGGAAGCGGCGGAGATGTGCGGCGCCTTAAACACCCGCATCGGGGGAGGCTGGTGTCAGGGAAACCCTTAGGAAAGGAGAAGGACCAGCTCCACAAGTTGCTGCGCGGAGGAGCACAGCGTGATCTTTGGTGGCGGCTGAAAATGCCAAGATGCGTCCTCTCCCTTGGTAAGTTCTCACGCCTTTGATCCCTTCATCTTGTTGGCGATATCACCTTTGGTGACTGTTGCGAGGCGGAGAAAGGTCGGACGAGGCCGTGGAGACAGCGGCTACGCTTCGCTCAAGAGTTTGGGGCGAGGGAGCGAAAGTCATACCGGGGAGGCTAGAAGAGGCCTGTCGGACTTTCATCCGCCGCTCGAGGGCGGACAACTGGAGAGTTGGGCCCCTCGGCTCGTGATCGCTTGGCGCCGTGGGCGGCTTCCTCGAGTGCGAGCTCGGGCGCCTTCGGGACTGGGTGTCGCGGGCGTGTATGGCGATGTTTACGCTCACACTTTCCCGGTGGCGTCCGAGACATTGAACACTGTCGCGGGTGGCTTCTTCCTTAGCTCCGATGAGCGAGGGCGTGAGTCGACCTGCCCGAGAAGGCCATGTGCGATGCCGCCCAGAGACCCAGGAGTTATGCGAGTTCAGGTGGATGGTCTTTGCGACTCGGTGGCCTCCCTCTTTTGAGGGATGAGGTGTGCCCTCCGTATTCCCCATAGGGTCAAGCTATGGCGGACGCGGAGATCTTTGGATACCTTCTCAGAGAGCCTTGTAGACGGGCCGGCGATACCTCCCAGGGGGATACCTTTGCCGAGATGTTGCCTCGCGGATGTAAACCGGCGTGCCCCGATGGTGTGTGGCCTAGTGGACGAAGGCTTTCATTGATGCCCCATGATCTCCCCTTGTATGAAAAGATTGAATGTGTGAGAAATGTGTACATAAACAATAGTCTTTGCGAGGGCTGTGACCTCGGCGGTGCGTTTATATGATTAAGTTGCGTTTCTCGAATTTCTCGATTTATTGTGTGGCGGTGTTGCTTGCTTTCTCCACTTTCGAGATATTGAGCATGGATGCCCTTTGAGGGGGTCATGCAGCGGGTGCTACTAGGGGCGGATCCGTTTGACTTAAACTATCTCACTTAGGATTTGTGCGTCTTGCTGACCTAACTTAAGCGATCGATTCAAGTGTCTGTCGCGGAGATCTTTTTCCGTAAAAAAAAGTTTCGAAAAAAGAAAGAGGGGTCCCAGAGTCCCCGATGTAACGAGGAGTTTTAGTCTTGTCTTTGGGCGAGGCTAAGACTCCCTTAAGGTATACACAAGAAGCTTCTCTTAAGTAAAAGATGTAAATCTTTTATTGGCGAAAAAAGAACATAAGTGTTTGACTTCTAGTGCGAGATTAAGGGTAGAAGCGGCGTAGGCGTTCTATGTTCCAAAGCGTTGGGTAGACTTCGCCCTTCTCATTCTTCAACTTGTAGGTTCAAGGGCCTTAGTATTTCGGCGATGAAATATGGCCCTTCCCAAAGTGGTGTGAGTTTGTGGCGCCCTTGTTATCTGCTTGACTGATGCGATGGGGTGGATTGACTTGGAACTCCAGGCTTGATTAAACTTGGCATGATACTAGCGTAGAAGCTTGTTGGTATCTTGCTGAATTCAAAAGTCGCGGCGTCTCGGGCCTCATCGACTTGGTCGATGGAATCTTCTTACTGCTGGTTGCCACTGCTTCGGTGTAGGCTCGCGGCCTTGGGGACCCATATTCAATGTCTATGGGCAAGATGCGCCTGGCTCCATAGACTAGAAAAGAATGGGGTGGCTTGTGGCTTCCGGCTTTTAGTTGTTCGAAGGCTCCATATGCAAGTACCGACGGTAGTTCAGTACCATTTCTTCCCGTCTTTGGTTCCGGTGATTGAAGATCCTTGGCTTGAGTCCTTGTAGGATCATGCCATTGGCGCGCTCACTTGACGATTGGTCCTTGGGTGGGCTTCGGCGGGTGTCAACCGGATGCCGTAGTCGTCACAAAAAGTCGAGGAACTTTTTCCCCGAAGTTGGTTCCGTTATCGTGATGATGGGTTTGGGACTCCAAAGCGGGCAATGATGTTTAAAGAACTTCACGTTTCCTCCGTCAGAGGGTTCACCACGGCTCGGGCCGATCCCTTAGGAGAACTTGTCGATGGCGACTAGGACATGAGTGTGTCCTCGGCGCCCGCACCGAGGACCCGATCATGCTTCGAGCCCCCACCTTTGCAAATGGCCATGTCTCGGTATAGTTTGGGGCTTGTCTTCACAGATCGTCTTTGCGTGCGTAGCGGGCCGAAACTCGAGGCGGTGCGCACGACCTCGTTCGCGTCATTACGCCCAGGGGCGATGAAAGCCTTATGCGAAGACTTTACCGACAAAGAGTCCTCGAAGGCGGCATGATGGCCACCTCCCCTCGGTGGGTGTCTTTAAGCAAATCTTTTACCCTCCCGTAGGGTATGCATACATGTATACTCGAGGCTCCTTTCTTGTAAAGTTCTTTTTTGTCTCCAATTGGCGCCAAAAGGACTTTGCCCGCCGGGCTGGCGAGCCTCGGTCTTATCCTCGGGTAGTTCTCCCGGAGAGGTACTCCAATAGAGGTTCTCTCCGATCGAGGGGGTCTTGATGCGATTGCCATAGCCGGTAGCGGTTTGTTACGAGTTGTTTTTTGTGAGCCCCAGGGGTATTTCCAAGGAAGTGTACTTAACCGAGGGGCTCGTTGAGATCTCCGGGTGAAATACGTTCGGGGAGGCGGTACCTCGCGTTGGCTACCTTGGCCGGGATTAGTCCGCGGCTTCATTGTAACGTCTTAGATTGTGTGCTTGTGCTCAAGCCCGTGGAACTTTTCCTCCGGTTTGCGCACTTCGGCAATATGCTTCCATCTTGGGGTCGTGGCACGAGAGGCCTTCATGACTTGATCGATGCCAGTTGCGAATCCCCTCTGGTTTTAACCGTCGGATCAGGTGCTTTGCGATCCGGAGACCATTGACCCGGTGCCTGCGTATTCCGCGGCGTTGTTGGAGGTTTGGGAAGCGCACCGGATGGCGTACCTCGTGTGAACCCCGGGGTGAAATGAAAACAAGCCGGCCCCTTTCCCGTCTTCATCATTGACCCGTCGAAATACATGGTCCAGCACTCGGCTTGGATGGAGTCTTTGGGGGTAATTACGTATCGATCCATTCGGCTACAAAATCGGCCAAGACTTGAGACTTTATCGCCTTGCGGCGAATGATATTGTCTCGCCATGAGCTCCACCGCCCACTTTGCCACTCTTCAGTGGCCTCTCGGGTTCTGGATGATTTCCCGAGGAATGAGGATACCACGGCAAGCTGAGTGCTTGTGAGAAGTAGTGGCGAAGTTTTCTTGGCGTGCGGTATGATAGCGTACAGCAGTTTTGCATCTGCGAAATTTTGGTATGGTGTCGGAAAGCACCTCGCGATGAAGTAAGCAGGCGTTGAATTGGCAACGTGTGTCCCTGCTTCGGCCGGCTCCACTACAACCCGCGACGCGACTACCCGAGTAGTGGAGCTGCGGTGTAAGAGAACAAGTCTCTCTGGGTTTGGAGGGATTGGTGGACTAGTCGGGGGAAGGCTTCTTGAGATTCTGAGGGGCTTCCTCGGCCTCGGGGGTCCGGTGGCCTTCGGACTTGCGAGAAGGAGCCGATAGAGGGGAGGCCCTTTCCCCAGGGGCGGGGAAATGAGCACGCTTAATGATGCCCGAGCGGCCCATGACCTCTGGACTCCTTTGAGGTCTCGGATTGGCCCCATCTTGGTGATTGCATCAGCCTTGGTGGGTTTGCCGATGCCTCGTCAAGAGGCGATGAAACCCGGTAGCATCCCTCGAGGGGACCCCAAATACACATTTTTGATTGAGCTTGACTCCCTTCTTGTTTAGACATTGAAGGTTTCCACGAGGTCTCCCACGAGGTCGCCGTTTTCTTGGATTTGACCACTATGTCATAGCGACGCAGGCTTCCACAATCCTTCGATGAGTTCTCAGAGATGATTTGCATGCACGATATGCGTAGCCCGGCGTTCCCGAGGCCCAAGGGGCATTGTGAGGTAGCAATACATCCCCGAAGGGTGTTATGAGCATTGTGAGCTGGTGGACTCTTTCATTTTGATCTGGTGGTAATAGGAATATGCATCGAGAAAGGACAAAGTTTCGCATCCAGCGGTGGAGTCGACAATTTGGTGGGTTAGGGCAAAGAAAGGGAACTTCGGACATGCTTTGTTGAGACTAGTGTAGTCCCACACATCCTCCATTTCCCATTCTTTTTCTCTACTAATCACGGGATTAGCTAACTTTTCTGGGTGGAATACTTCTTTTATAAATCCGGCCTCACATAGCTTGTGGATCTCCTCGTAGATGATCTTCGGCTTGGCGTCATCAAAGCAGTAGCGGCATGCATTTTAGGCGAGCCGGGGATATCTAGGGAGTGCTCAGGCGACATCCTCGGTATGCTGGCATGTCGAGGGTCCCCCACTAAGCGTCTTGGCGTTCGCACGGAGGAAGTCGGCAAGCCGCTTCCTATTTTGGATCGGCTCGAGCTGATGGTCGGCGACTTCTCCTTGATTGCTTAAGGATCGAGTGGGATCTTCTTGGTGCGGGGAGGGGGCTCAAAGCTCGTAGCGGCGCTTGGCCCTCGTGCTCAATCGTGATCTCGTCAAAGCTCTTTTTGCGTCGGCAATGAGTGCCTCGGCAATGGTGGCGCCTCGGCGTACTCCACGCTCTCTACATTCGCACTCATATGCATGATGGTGAGGGGCGATCATGATGACACCCTTCGGCCCTGGCATCTTGAGCTTGAGGTAGGTGTAATTTGGGACTGACCATGAATTTGGCATAGCAAAGGCCGCAGAGGAGTGCGTGGTATGTACCTCGGACCACAGAGGATCTCAAGGTGAGAGTCTCTTGCCTGAAGTTCGAGGGTCCCGAAGCGAGGACCGGCGGTCGATCTGCCGAGGGCTTCGGTTGCTTTCGGGGGACAGCGCCGTTGAAAGCCCGACCCCCTCTGGGTGGATCTTGGACTTGTCTGCAGGGGTCAAAAGCGTTTCCTCATGTAGATGAGGTTGAGGCTGCTTCCTCCGTCCATGAGGACCTTGGTGGCGGGTATTGGCAATGATGGGATCCACCACCAATGGATAAGCCCCGGGTTTGGGATGTGCAGGGGTGATCCGGCGGTAGAAAGGTGATGTGATCGACCATTTCGCGTGGCTTCGGGATCGCCCGGTTCAGTCGCGCCACCTCCCGTCGCTTCCTTCTTGCGTTTTGTCTACCGACATATTCTTTGGTGTTTGCGAAGATCATGAAACGGTTGTTCACCTTCAGGGAAGCCCTTGTCTCCCTCGGCACTGCCCCCGAGGCGCTCCTTCCTCCTCCCACCTCGGAATGGCCTGAGTTTGGCGGGGGTGTTTTGCGCACGTTTTGCACTTCCGGTGTGCTTGGCCGGGGAAAGCGTAGTTTGCGGCGCGGCTTCTTGAGCATGCTGTCGAAGGTAACTTGTGGCGGGGCTGGGGACCCTTTGCGGTCGGCTGCGACCACCATGTCTTAAGAGTCGTCTGCGTTGGGAAGCAGCCGCCCTTGCCCATGCGGCTCTTGTCCTTTTCTTCTTCTTCTTGCCCTCGCGGTACAGGATCCCTCGGGTTCCTCCCTCCCTTACGCTTTCCTTTGCCGTGCCGATTGAGCGAGGCGGCGGCCTCTTCTAAAGCTGGCGAACTTGGTGGCGTGTCCATCGGCTCGTTCGCCTCGGTTGGAGTCGGCGCCCTAGCTTCTTCACGAGATCACGGCAAGTGGTGCCCGGCCAAGAAGGCCCCTATGGCGTCGAATCGCGTCACGTTAGGGAGCTCGGTCCGTTGCTTGGAAGCGTCAGGATGTCAGTCACTGCGAGGGACTCGTCGGGTTTCGACGGCGGTTTCGGAGGTCCCATGAGTTACGAGGCGTGAGTACGTGCCACGGAAGTTACCTCGGAAGGTTCTCTCCAAAGTCGCCCGGTTTGATATGAGGTCGGGTGGAAGGTGTTCCGGCCAGAGGCCCTAGGCTCGAGTCGGAGAAGTACGGGGGCAAATTCGATTGTGCTTTATCATCGTGTGCCCCAAATTGACATGCCCGGTAGATGAGTCGGTCGACCATACCTGGGACGAGTCTCTTCCGAGTACTTCTCAATGTGGTTGAGGAGGCTGAGGCGTGAGGGAGTGGTGCCCTCGATATCCCTTGTGAAGGCGTGGCAGGGTGGATCACAGGGAGTACCTCGGTCTTCGCCCGCGCACTCGCGTGTCTCGTCCCAGCCGGCGCCCCGAGGTGAGCCGCCCTCGCTGGCGGCTTGGTTGTCTTCGATTTCTTCCACGAGGTCGGGGCGCCTACCGGTTCACGGTCTTGGCGGGGGTCTTCTAAGCGCTCCCGAGCGCAGGCGGTTGTCGCCCGGTTGTCGACTAGGTGCTCCCGGGCCACGGCGCTTGCGAAACTCGGCTTTGTTCGAGTCGGACGAGCCTGCCAGAGCTTTCGCGGGACTCCTCCCGTCGTCGTGGCGTCACGGCTCGATCCGGGAAGCGGAGCTCTCAGCTGCTTTGTCACATACCGCCCTGAGAGTTGTCGAAGGCCCTCCGAATCGCCTTCCCTCGGTGGTAGAGAGCTCGGGCATCTCGGCGCACCGGCATGGCGGCTGCTTGCCCAGCGTTGGTGCGCTCACATTGAGCAGGGCAGCTATGCCGGAAGTGGAGAGCACCCCATCGGGTCGCCGCGACCTCGCCGCCGCTTCGAGCTAGGGGCGCCCTCGGGGCGCTGCCCGCGTTGAGCTTGCTCCCGTTGGATGTGCAGCTCCGGTCGTCGAAGTCGCGCGGACTACTGCTTTCGGATGCGGTCACTGCCGAGATCCCGCAGTTGCGCTTTGTCGGCCAGCGGGCCAGCGTACTACGAGGCTGAGCGAGGCGGAGCTGGCGGTGCAGCTTGACCCCGTCGTGGCGGTATGTCCCGCCTCATCTTCGTCGGGCGTCGGTGAGGCGGCCATCTTGCTCTGGATCTCTATATTGAAGCATTCCGCGTGGGGTCATAATAATCGTCCTCGTCGTCGGTTCCGGGGCGCCCGAGCAGCGGAGGAGTCTCTGTTCTCCGGACGGTAGAAGCGAGTCACGTCAATTCCGGGACCCGAGGCCCCGATCGTGCGGGGCGAGGGAGGCGGGGCGAGGTGCGTCGCGGCATCCTTTGGCGGATGCGGCTCTTCGCGTGTTGTCAGCGTGGGATAAGCGTTCGCGTGGGGCGGCGGGAGGTCGGCCGTGCTCTCCTACGGCGGCTTCAGTCGAAGTTTCCCGCCCGGCGAGGATCTGACGAATCCCTTCGCGGTACCAGCTGGCGTGGAGCGTTTTCGAGCGATTAGGGTTTTACGGGCATCACTGCCGCGAGGCGGCGGGAAGGATTCCCGGTGCCTAGGGTTCTAGGGACCCTCACGTAGTCGTACGCGGGGGTGCGTCGTCGGACTTCGAGTCCGTTCGCGAAAATGCGCCTGCGTCTTGGCGGTGGGATCTGCCTTGCCCGCCTTTAGCGCGGCCGTGATGATGACGCACGCGCTGGCGGCGCTCGCCCTTCTTTCGCCGTCATGTCGGGCGGGAGGATCATCTCGTAGTTGCGGCCAGGCGCCACGAGCGCCCGGCGTTAGAGCTGCGGTGTTCAGCGCGGGAGCTTCGTGCTCGGCGGCGAGGTGGAAGCGAAGGTGGAAAGCGCCATGAGGCTGGCGGAGATGTGGATTGCACAGCGGCGTCCCCTACAGCGCGCCAAGCGTCGGCGTTCAGAGGCAGGGGGTGCCTGGGTGCTCGGCAATAAAGAATTTCTAGGCTGCGTGCCTCCTCCCCAATGGCGTAGCGCAAGATGGACACGGACGCGGCGGGTTTATCTGAGTTCGGCCAGCGGGGCCCCTACGTCCGGCGGGTGGTGTCTGCTACCGTGTTACCTCGCGCTCAAGGAGAGCTTGTAGTAGGGGTTACAAGCGGTGTGAGGGAGAGATCTTTGGTCTCAAGCCCGCGATCGTGGTAGTGGTGGTGGTAGTGGGTTTTCTCGGCTCGATCCCCGCTAATGGGGCGTACTCCCTTTTTATAGGAGGAAGAGGGAGGTAATGTTTACATATGTGGGTGCCTAGGTGGCTAATTCCGAGGCTATACTTGTTTGCATGTCGTGTGGCGAGGGTTGGTTGGCTTGGATGTCGTTTGATGAAGACACAGCGTCTTGATCAGATGGCGGGCGTCTTGGATTCCACAGGTGTGGCCCGAGGAGTACGTGAGGCGTCCCTCACCGGTCCGCATGGCGGCCCCGAGAGCGGCCCCGTTGCGGCGTGTCATGAGCGAGTGCGGCTAGCGTAGCGTCTTGGGCTGTGTTTACGGGAAATGAAGCGAGTGTTGTCATGGTTTCCGTCTTTGAGCGGCGTAATATATCACCCAGGTTCGGCTTTGTGTCCCATCGATCGGATTTGGGAAGTGATCGGCGAGCGATTTGGTGGGCGTGTCGATAGCCTGGCGCCTCGTCTGTCGTGTGACGCATTAAATGCATGTGTTTCCCTTCCTTTGAGACGGAACCTCCCCATGCAGGGTCGGCGACCACCGAGGTGAGTTGGTTGGGCTACCTCGCTCGAGGATGGAGGCTGGGTCTCCCTCGGGCGGCGGAGATCTCTTTGCTCAGGGGTGGTGAGCTAGGCCACCCTCGAGGCGGCAGCTCTCGTCAGGGGTGGTGAGCTAGGCCACCCTCGGGGCGAGGCAGTGAGGTGAGTCAGAGCCACAGGTTGTTGGTGATAGCGTGGGCGTTACGGTTCTCGAGTCTTGTAAAGGTCCCACGACCTCGCCCTCGGCGTCTCGGCGCTGAGTGAGCGTGCCCTTAAGCGCGTGGTGACTCACGTATGGGCCGCTCGTGGGCGACTCAGTCTTCATGCATGCTTGTACGTGGCTCCTTGGCACAGTCGCGTCGCTGTTAGAACTGTCCTTCTAAGTGGGATGATGGCGAGGGCTAGGTTTCTCTTGGCCACGATGGGCGTGATTCTCGTTGTTTGGAGAGTGTCACCGAGCCCAATATGTTGGGTCCCCGAGCAGACGAGAAAAGAAATGATGTGGTAGCGATTACCTCGTTTGCTATCTAGTCATATAAAATCATTGTGTTGTCAGCACCTTTTCCACTCAAAGTCTCTCTTCTTCAAGCTAGCTTCCTCTCTACTTGCACGCGCTTCTTCTAGTTCCATCAAACAG
>JADLZK010005494.1:0-123204 GCA_015847255.1 Hyparrhenia diplandra
TGTTACCACATACTGCACCTTAGATCATTGCTCCATGTTGCATGATCATGTCCAATGACACTAGAAATGACAACAGTAAAATTCTGCATGTTGCATGATCATGTCACATGTCAACTTACACCTAGATAATGTATCTAGACACAGTAAAACCCATGTATCTAGAAAAGATAAAAGGAGAGTACATGTAAACACTGGAAAATAGGACAAATATTCCCCCCATGACATTGTTGCTCTGGAATACATTGTCCTACCAGCTACAGTGATCATGGAGTAACCCATGCACCCTGGAACAGTTGGCTTATTGTTTTTCCCAAGATCCATTCCAAATCTGACGGGGAAACAGGTATCTTGCCTGCAACAAGAGAAATTGCCTCCTTTCCTCCTTTGTAGCCACATTCAGGAACAACGTGGGAAATCACTGGAGACATGTTCAGAGCATATTTAATCCATGGCAATAGTGTTCGCACCAGAGGATGAAGGAATTATATTATTTCTATATTCAATATTAGATTTCTTTTACTTTCAGTGAGGAGCATCGAGTATGTAATTGCTGCTGGAGTTTCTGTGGTGATTTGACACTTGTTTTCCACAAACAGGCACTTTTTTGAGTTTTCAAACAGGCACTTTTAAAGAGTAATATCAATTTAAACTATCAGTGGGTCTGTGAATTCACCTTCCCCACATTATCTTGACATCCATAGTGAGATATCCCACGGAAAGAAGCTGAGCAGTGTCTTCATATGGATATGGCTCTCTCGTGATGCGGAAAAGAGCACTGTATTTGACATAAACCTGTTAAAGTAATGCATCATGGCTTTAGAGAAAGTATAGTGATACCAAAACACAAAGTACCAGTGCACTACTCCCATCCGTTTCACAATGTTTGCCATTCTAGAATCTTTTTCTCAAATTACTTATCATTCACACATTCCAAAGCAACATTAACTCTCCCTCCCACAGGTCGAGTTTTATTAACTGCGCACCATTAATCAATGTAAGCTGCAACACCTGATCACATACCCCTAGCCAAATGCACCAGCCAATGGTATGGAACCCATTAAGGACAGCGATATATTTATACTTTTCCCGTAAGAGATTGACTAGAATGACAAATATTGTGACAGAGAGAGTACTAGCTAGGCAACTTCTGCTACAATCTGGCACTAGGGGTCAGTTTTATTCTTGACGCAAGTACTTGACAATAAAATCAGGTCAGGTACTGCTCTAACAAAATAATGTTACAGTCCCATGATCTCTGAAAGCAAAACCCTTGGGGTGCATGATCATATTCATCTGCTAACAGACAGATATTTCTTACATTACCTGTGGAATCTGGATAGTAGAAATGAAGATAATGTCTTCTTCTTCTTCGCTCCTGTATGTCAATGCAACACATAAGCTACTATAGGCTATAATACATTCCTGCAAAATATGAACAAGCAAAAACAAAAGCTTACATTGGTGGCTTGCAGAAACCCATATGATCAAAGATAACAGTAGTTGCAGGATAATCCCTACACAGCTCCTCTATTTCTTGAATATATGGAGCAATTCCCTGCATATAAAAAGAACAAAAGAATAGTAATATAACTTAAACTCAGTAACAAAAGAGCACAGTTAAATCCCTGTTACTTTAAATTCGCATGAAAATTTATTTCTGCAGATGCAGATGAGAGGAGTTCTCATAAAGCAGCATCTAACCAGACCTTTGTATAATTAACAGGGCTAAGGAATTTGTATTTCTGGTTTTGATTTCCTCATTTATTTTTAGCTCTAGTGGCACCACCTGACAATATATAATAACTCTTTGTCCACATGTGAATCTTCTCTTAAGGATGTGAACATATTGCTCTGTCAGAATTTCAAACTCCTATAGTAACTGCACGTGATACATATTGGAGAGGAATGCATCTCTACCTTCATTGCCACTATTGCAACCGGTGCTCCAAGCTCTCCTGCCTTTGAAAATAATGACCTTCCAATCTCATTGGTCATCTGTTTGGTATTTGAAACAATTTGTTTTTCCTTCAGGCCACATTGATCATCAATCCCAATTAATAAGGAAGTAGAGGAACAATGTTGCTCATCCCTATTTGCAAAACCTTTTGACCAGATGGCCATAATAAGATTGCTGAACCTTACCACAGCACGTGTATTTATTTCTCCTGGTGATAAGCGAAGGGACTGCATATTAGAAAATAGAGAATGGATGATTCCTGTTGTGTTAGAAGAAAACTCCGTTAGAGAGGTTACTTGTACAGTCCAGGTGTTCAAGCAGCTTTAATCACTCCCATCATCTGCAGGATTGGCAGGAGCAACAGCCAATGAACTTGGATGGGTATTTCTTTCAACACACTACAGAGAAATAGAGGAAATGATTACTGATATAGTCATATATGACTAATTCAGGTGGTCTCGGATTGGAATGGAACAATGCAAGAGATCTTACACCTAGTTGTCAAAAGAATGATCAAACGCCTTATATATGATTAACAGGTTGAACGATCAGAGCCGCCCACTCCAGCTTCATACTCATACACTAAAAAGAAAAGAGGAAATTCCTCAAAAACAGTTCACTAATCAGCAGCTCCCCATGGATCCAAGTCTTCTGAGTTTCAACAGGCTAACATATGAGATGCATGATTGATTATTGTGGTTTAGTGAGACCACATAATAATACTAATACAGTCTCAGACTAAATTTTCAATAGCAAGTTCCAATAGCAATGGGATAGAGGAGGAGCATACAGCTAAGATGGCACTGATGGGTTGGAGTAGGTCCACACACGCTTTGTTGAGAAAGCGGATAATCCACCAGCTGAGATCAATGTATATATGCTGCAGTGACGACCTATCCTCTTCCCTTCATTCTGCCATGGTGCCAATTTCATGAATTTTTGTTTTTCAAGGAGCGTGTATGAGCACATATTTTTCAAGAAGGTTATAGGTTAGCAACTACGAGCGGGGTTGTGACTTGTGATTTGTGAAGCATGGAACCCAGAGGAAAGCCTCCACACCACAGCAGGCAAAGCTATGGAGCTCAATAAATTATTAGGAACCCTCACGCCTCACTCGATGGTGTGCCAAAGCAACAAATCAGCTCTTAGCCACTTCAGCCGGAACTTCCAGCCTTGAGGCATGAGCGTGACAGCAAGAGCATGAAATCTAGATCACACCTGATCTGGTGGGGATTTATGTGATTTAGTTAGTGAAACATCGGTAGATTGGAAGATTTCAGGTTCTCTGACCATACTGTGTACGATTTCACCTCACACGGATGAAAATGCGCCTCTACCAATCTAATGAGCCCTCCGCTCCAAATCACCACTTTCGCTTGCATACATCGATTTCAAGCATGATCCTGCTATACACATGCCTGGGGATACATCTGCAAGCTCCAAAGCCGAACTACAATTCTGTAACTATGAGTATCAACAGTGCGGAAACAACTCATTCCGGCTGCCTATGGTCAGTGAGACTCTGCCATGAAACGAACAGGCTCACGGCAAATTAACCTCAAATGCAGATGAGAATAGATGCGGCATTTCTCAAGTTCTCTGACTGACCTCGAGCGTCGTCGTCGCCACGCAGGCGTGGGTTCCTGGCCTGGGAAGTACGGGAACTCTTCCTTGGCCTGCGCGGATAGAGTTCAGAGTCACAGGTGAAAAAAACCGCCGCCGACAATTCTCTACCCGGCCTCACCAATGACTGCCTGGCGCTCCAGACATGGAGGTGAGAGTCGTGATGACCTTGCAGGAAAGGAAGCAGAAGAGAAGCCATGGCGGCGGCAATGGTGGTGGTGGTGGAGAGGAGCAGTCGCCTCCTCAAGCGTAATGCGAAGGAGGAGGTCGCGGGAGGCGGTGATGAAGGGGACAGGAACCTGCACCACGGGCAGCCACAACCGCTGGTGTTGATGACGATAAAGCCATAGAGGGCATCTGGAGGGCATTCCTTTTTTTTTTTTTTTTTTTTTTGAACTTAATCTTTGAGGGCATTCCTAGTACACTATTGTTGTTGTTGACGATGATACTTGGAAAAAAAAAGTGTTATAGCCAAGTTAAAATAGCGGTTAGAAGCAAATGCTTAATGCCGGACAATACAAGCAATAACCTAACCCCCACTAAAATCTATAAATTCACCATCATAAAACATTACATCATCAATTTGCCGATGGTTCTCAAGCTTCATTCCATTGGTTGTTAGTGGACGCGACACGTCAGATAGTTTCAGCAGCAGGTTACGGGCATACTACAAATGTATTCTAATGTGATGGGCCAAAGCTTTGAGTCGCTGCGCCATCCACGTTTTTGCCTCGCTTTCACAGCCATTATTCCATTCTAATGTGATGAGGTCAAATGTTTTGGCGAGGAGCCGTGAAAGTTTCGGCGGACCTAAAAACAATCGCTTTTTTCAAGCGACCTAAATTGAACAAGTTGTAAAAGTTTAAGGATGAGGACAACCATTTATGTAGTTTTGGAATAAAAATGAGCCGAGTTTGAGGACAAAAAACAACTATTTTCATAGTTTAGGATTAAAAAACCGCTTTCTGGCAATAGTTCAAGGACGAACTTGGGCAATTACGCTATTCTGATTCTCTAACAAAAAATTAATTAATTGCCTATGAGAGATAATTTTGTCCTCTTAGTTTATTTTAGAGAATCATTTTATAGAATATCTTCACCCAAAACTATGAACCACATCTTTTTATCACATAAATTTTTTAGAAAAAAGTCTTTGTTTAATGGAATTTAAGGCCCAGCTTGTCTAGTTAAGGAATCGGCTGGTAATGAAATCGCGGATCAGTGGTCTTGAGTAATCCAAAATCGAGGAACCGAAGATCGAGATGGAAATCGAATATTTTTTCGGCTCCTACTGAAGGCGGCGAGTGAGATCATGGAGAACCGCGTTCGTTGTACGCGTGCGTGCGTGTGGGCGAGCGACCGGCCTCGCACTCCGCAGACGTTTCCTTCTGTGTTTCTCTGCTTTATCAGAAGTTGATAGATGAGACACGCAAGCGTGCGATTATTTCGTTCTTTTGTTTTGCCTTGCATTCCACCTGTTCGATAAAAATGACCGTGAGAACGCAAGTTTTTACATATAAATATATAAATAACCTGGATACTTGTCCGTGCATGGATGCAAGAAGCGGAACTTTTCAACTCATGTATAAATTAAGACAAGAGTTTTGATTTTGAGATGAACTGTTCATGGTTTTCAGAAATCCATGAAATGGTATCTCGATCTCGAGGACTAGACTTGACGCTTTGAGTTTTGATTGCAACTATTAGTAGGCTGGATTCATTGACCCCTACTTCTAGGGTCCTTTGTGCAACTGATTTTATTTAACACAGTGCCTGCCCTAATAAATCAACTGCCTGTAAACAAATTGAGCAATACAAGAGTTGGATGGCAGCTGTGGAGCGCAATGGCATCCAGGCCAGATCTACTGCAGATGAAGATTGGTGGTTTCTTGACTGTCAAGTATGAATAGTACTAATCCTTCAGGTACTGTGTCGCTTGAGCGCCACTCCGGCCTGATATTTGCTGACTTCGCGCCAAGCTTTCATATCTATCTGCACGTGGAAGTCCTTGTTGCTACCTAAATTCCAGGGGAGAACACATGAGGGGTCCGGACCTGTACGGCTGGTGGCTATGATGCCCACTACCAGTCTCTGATTAACTTTTGTCATGTCACAGTAAAGACAGGGCTCAGCCCAGGTATTCTAAAAAAAGCAATACTAAATCGATCACCTAACATAAGCTGTAGATGTCTGAGCTCAAAACACGATCCAGTAAAGCATACCTGGGAGTTTCGACTTGATCCAAAAATTCAGCTATCAAGGTAATTCAAGCAGCCCTGGGCATGTTTCATTTATATATGTGTTCCTTTCGATTGTATGCTGATTTGGAAGAATTCATATACAATATTAGTTATCTAACATAATACTCTCTCTCTTCCATGGTTTAGTCTTATGTCACCTTGATAATCAAAAATCAAGTAGACTTATCACGAAAGTGGGATTGGATGCCCTACATACATTGTCTTCTTGTTGTTTGTTGATCATGAGAAAAGATACAGTAAAAATATCTTTTAGTTATATTGAAGTGTTAAAATTTATATATTACTGTTTTTATTGTTAGCCTCAGTTCTTTGCTACATTTTAGATGGTAAATATCTCTTTTGTATAAAACTTAGTATCCAGATCCTTTACTCTTATTTCTGACTGGTTGCCCATAATGCTCAACATAACACCATAAGCTAAATTCCTGCTCTCTAATGAGATGACCTCTTTTCAATTCTTGGCTTCGTACTGAGTTGATTGCCATTCAGTTGTTTGCTCTACCACTGAAGTTGGTGTAACCTTGAGTACACCTTGATGAGCCTGGAGAACTCAGAGTTCTTGTTATTCAGTAGTTTTGATGGGTGTGTCGTATTCTACAATCCTTCCTGCCCATCATGAACAGTAGGGATTTTAGTATCACTGCAGCAGTGTGTCCACTAACATGCAGAGGATGTGTTGGGGCTTACCTTCACTGAAGACAAGAATGAGATCGCTGTCAACAACTGTGTGAATCTGTGCGCCACCGTGAACACCGTACTCCCAGAAACTCGACCTAATGGTTTCTGGATAATTGCATCTGTGGAGGAGTCAACTGAAGCAGTTGCTTCATCGAGTACGAGGACATTGCTTCTTTAGCAGAACCCTTCAAGGCAGAACAGCTGCCTTCTGGCCCACGCTCCAGTTCCCTTCCATTCTCGCACAACTACAGGTATTAGCCCCATTTTTATTATAGTCACAAAAGAATCCTATCTACACATTATAGTTACTTCACATAGCCACTGCACCAGAAAGGGTAAATTACCTGTTGAATACAGCTTCTTTTGGGCTTTGTCGAACTATATGACCAAGCTGGCATTGGTCCAATACCTGGAGTTAAGAAAACCAATTTTCTGATCAGGTGCCTTCTCCCTCTATTCACATGTTTCTCTGCGGGCAAACCTCTTGTTCAATTGTATATCAATATAGATTGTAATTTTGGATCACATTGGTTAAAAAAACTAGGCTGGTGGGGGAAGACCGCCTTCACAGGTGTTCATGATGGCTTTAGGTCGATGTTGTTTCTTTTTTTTTCACAAGAGACAAATGTACTTTAATTTTCTACTGGGTTGTGTGGGTGTGCGTTGTAAGTTCTAAGGGTTCTTGTCCCTTTTTTCTTCTTCTAATATAAAGATATTCCACTTTTTGTGTCACAAAAAGACCCACCATAAGCCTTCAACCGACCAAGAAACTACTTGAATCCTTATAGTACAGACCGTGAGAGCGCCACATCGCAACCAACCACCTGGTTTGGTGCCTCGCCACCACCCCCTGGTAGGGTCGCAGTGCTCACATTGGCTGACTGTCGCCATTACCATAGGCCAGTTCCCTACCATATTTCATGTGTTGCCAGTGAGGAAGATTTTTAACTAACCTTGAAATTCGTTCCAACAGGGTCAAACCTGACACTAAGGTAAGCTACTCATGAGTCACCTCTTTTGCTATCAAGTTGGATATAAATTCAAGAAAACTTTGGCATTGCTTTGGTTACTATTTGCACTTGTAGTCTTGTACTATACAACGATTATATGTGTTTCCCCCATTCCAGCTTCAATCTTTGCTATTTACTGCATGTTCCTTGATAGATAAGCACAATCACTGGGAATCACATTCACATTACATTATCTCTTATTCGTTTCACTGAAGATATTTTAATATTTGTTTAGTTGTTCGGTAACATAAAAAGACTTAGCCTCTATTCCATATAGTAAGGTTTTCTTTTTATCATGATGGATTTATAGTTAATTTAGTTACCTCCCACACACGTTGATCAGAGTACTCGCTAGTGGACTGGTTCCCTCTCACTGTTCCTCAAAACATAGTTGATCCTGTGGAATGATGCTAAGTCTGCCCTGCAAATCATGCAGCCCAATTTTGCAAATGTCAACATCGCTTTATTCTGATTGTCCCTTTCCCCGTGGGTTCAACGATTCGAAAAAAGTGCTTGATAAAAAAGTTGACTTTCCACTACCAGTACGTCCTACAATCCCCACCTTCTTCCTTCCTGGAATTATACATGATATGTTCTCAGTATAGATGGGAGATGCTCTGCATATCGCACCTGTAAAGCATAGCTACACATTAGATGTCTCTATGTGAGTAGATGAGACAAAATACAGAATAAATGTTCCCCTTGATTTATATAGAAAATAAAAGGTATGAGACATTTATTTGTATATGGCTTCTATGTCTGTGTCTTAAATTTAATGTTTTTTTCTGTCTTTTTTCTGTCAAAAAAATGTTTTTCTGTCTTGACTATTCAGCATTTTTTTTTTTTTATATAAATATATCAAGATATCAAGATTTGTTGTGCAACAGAAACAACCACAAATCTGTTGTTTACTGTTTTATTGTCTGTCTTTTTTGGGATATTCTAATTCTTCTCTGATAAATAGATGAATGTTGCTGGCAACATCTGCAATCCAGTTAACCTTAGTTTGAGCATGTCACTATTCAGCTTTAAATTTATGCAAAAGTGAATTTTTTGGTCAAGTCAGGAATACTTTTTTAATATTTGTTGGTTAATAGCATTGTGTTTTTGCAGCTTTGCACATGCATATTCTGATTACTTGCACTCATATTAGTTCATCATTCATGATTCTTGTCACATACCCCAAGCATCTTATATTGATAGTTCCATCTTGTGGCCAGCTATTTGTGGGCGATTGTATCTATTATTAGAGGAGCCTCACTAGGTATCCTTTTGAGTACTGCAATAGTCTTTCTACTGATATCATTTTGTTCTCTGTTCTGCTAACGTTCCAAATCCCATAGACATCAACTGATAGTTGAGGTTCAATGCATAAGTCACTGCAAGTCCAGCAATGCCTGCATGTGCAATTATATTAGTTTGACAAATTTCTAAACTTAGGACAGGTTAAGGCTTCTTTAGTCACCAAGAGCTTTGCATATACATCTTACTTGGGTTCAATAAACCTTCAGGAAGGCTGACTAGTAGAGTCAAACAAACTGCAAAGACAAGGTTGGACAGCATGGCTAGCCCTGAGAGAAAGCCACTGCATGGAAGCCATGTTATGGAACCATGGTCTGGAAATGGTCTAAAAAAGACAAAGGTTTTCTTTTTCTGAAACGATCTTTCTGTCCATATGCTCTGATACTCGATGCTCCTGAAAGTGACTCTGCAAAAAATGGTGTAGTATGGGCGCCCTTTGAATTTTTATACAAACGCGCCAGCTCTCTCTTGCTGCTGGGGGATTTGGTAGTGCTGCACATTGTACATAAGTATGGATTCAGAGTAATACTATTAAAGCTTCCTAAAATGCTTAGTTTCAGTATTAGCCAATTGTACAATGATAAAGAAGATCCAAAATTATATCTAAATAAATATTTCTTTTCAAATCCATACTTGATACAGGAAGCAGAGTACTGTCACTGGAACCAAGATGGCAAAAACTGGCCATGCAACTTGTGACATGAGCACCAATGGTACCCAGGATTTGTATGACCGAAAGCAAAGGACCAGCTAAGCTTGTTTGCTATGTCCAGATCCTAGAACACTTTGGTCACTGGAGGCCTGTTACACACAAAAACAGACACTAGTTAGTTAGTACTTTTAGTATTGTGTGGGCATGTGATGTGCTATGAAATTTTCATATAAACTGACTCTGTTTAAAATTCTGCCAGTAGGTGTCAAAGTCAAAGAAGGACATTGGGGCACGCAGGATTGCAGCAGGTCATGTTCTTGAAGAACTTTTCTGATGTTAGTAAACCAATAAGTGACGTGACCATGGTGCGGGGCAAGATACATAGTGCACTTCCATAGATAGTGCTATATACACAGAGAGAGAGGAGGTCTAATCCAACAGTTGGGGTGGTTTCGGATGATGGGAGGGGATGCCCATGCTATCCAATAGTTACTTGCTATCTGAAATATTTGGAACAATAACTGTGCTGCAATTATTATTGGAACTAAGGCACCACCATAAACTGCCCTTAGGTACGTCAGTAAACTTTGTGCCAATGCTTCCCTTTTCTCTCTCCTCATCTTGTGTTAACCTCCCCTTGTCACTGATGTCTTGCGATACATTTTTGTACTAACTCTTGCTTTGTTATGCCCTGTAGCTGAACATCAGTTTCCTTCTCTGTGTTGAATTCATCCCTCAATATCTGCTAATTTCTGGTGTATCTGATGATGTTCCGCTGGAGTTATTGGCATTCATGACAGATTCAAGAGCCTGGCTATGGGCTCCTACCATTGATTGAATCCTTTGTTCTTTTGAAGGAGCTCATCAAATTTCCCTCTCTGCACAATCTTTTTCCGCCCTGCATCACCTGTAAACTTATATCCACATGGTTAGTTACTTTGCAATTTCAATCTTTCGACATGAGTTGACAAACAAAAAGGAGTTTTAAGGCACCACCTACCAATATAAGATCTGCAGCTGGAAGAAAATCGACTTGGTGGGTCACATACAGGACTGTTTGTCTTTAAAGATTCCCATGACACAGTCCTGCAATACAATTATTTATTTGCTTAGAATATGTACTGTTGTTGCTGTCATAAAGTCCTAAATGATTAACTTATCAAATTCACAGTGCATAAATATATTTATGCAGATTTTGGGACCAAAAAAACAAACCTTGAAAATTTTGCTTCCAGTATGAGCATCTACAAAAAATAAAAAGGATCATCAAACAGGTAAATATCTGCATCCTCGTACATGGACCTTGCAATTTGAATTCGCTGCTTCTGCCCACCACTCATATTAATTCCTCTTTCACCAATCTCTGTCAAATCTCCATTGGGAAGCAAGTCGAAATCTTTTAGTCAGTGCACAAGCATTTATTACCCTTTCATACTTTTCATCATCATATGGGTTTCCAAACAGGAGAATGTTGTCCCTGATGTTACCAGATAGGATCCAGGCAGTTTGAGGAACATATGCTTTGCTCCCACAGCCCTGACAGACCCATCTCGCTTTGGCATTTCCATGAAGTAGACTGGATTTTCCAGAGCTGACCATCCCACAGATAGCTACTTTCATCCCTCTCTTTTACACACTAACTGTACATCTGAGAGTTGAACAAGTGGTCCCAAGCTCCCAGCTGAATGTTCCCTGATCAATCTCCACGTCATAGCATGTGTGTCTTCTCTTTGGCACCGTAACTGCATCACATTTCAGTTCTTCTTCCTGCAGGTACTTTGCCATCTATGGCTGATACTTTCCTGGAGCAAACACTGAAAGCAAGTCAGGAAGTGTGAAGATTGGATCTTGTAGCATCCGGAATGTTGCAGAGGCAGACAAAACACTACCAGTAGTAAGAGGAATCTCCATCAATATGCATGAACAAAAGTTACACAGGATATGAATGCAGGTGCCCCAAAATACTAGTGATGTCAAGCTGACAACCTCGCAGATCTCCATAGCGGAAACCTGTACTCTTCATTCCTTAAAGCCTCTATCTTTTGAAGGTACTGTATCCGTAACTGGAGTTTCAGTATTTTCATGCTCTTAAGAATTTCTGTTGTCGCCTTCATTCTCTCATCTTTAGCAGCCCATGATCTTGGCTTTACAACCTTTGCATTCTAGTTGAGTGGAATATTGCAAGCCATTACTGCCATTTGTTGCTTAACTAAACCAGCCCGAGCCCCAGCCCTAGATTTCGATAAGAGAACATAGACAGCTAGAAAGAGTTGAATGGGTAGCATCCATGTAACGGTTTTGTGTACCATAAATCGAATCCGTTGTATATCTACATCCATATAGTTTATGATCTCCACTGGTGTGTTTCTGCCTTGAACTGAAGGATAACTGAAGTCCCTTTTGGTAGACGTGGGATACCAGAGCAGCTCGCAGCCGCATCCCAAGCTGTTGAGCTCCAAACCACCACTGACTATCCGCTATTGTTTCCACTACTTTGGCACTTAGAATAGCTAAAAAGCTATAAGGTAACCTCTTACATGTCCATATGGCCTATCTCCTGCAAGGAACATTATGAAGTCGTTAATCAGTGATGGTCCAACATAGGAAGCGCTGGCACTTAACACAGCAAGTCCTGCATTAAATCCATTGCTTTCTGACGAACAGATAGGAACATTGCTTTTTATATATTGATGATGTACTTAAACCATGCCTGAGTTCAACATCATCTATGATCTTTGTAAACGAAACAGAGACGAACTTGGCAGAGTCTTTCCCATCAAGATCTGGGACATCATTCTTATCTAGAGGTTTCCTGTATCCAGTAGCTATGATAGGGTTCATCCAGGAGAATGTGATACGTTGTAGAATACCTGCCCTTCCGTATTGACATAGCCTGTCAGCTTCCATCTCCTGTGCTATAGATGGGATCCTAAGTGGCTCTGTTATGCTGCTATCTGTGCAGGTGATCCTGATCCCTGTTTCTCCTCTGGCTGAAATTGCAAACAGATAAGCACAAAGGCAAAAACTGAACAGATTGATCCATTCTTCATATCCTATGTGTTCATATTCCAATAAAGTTGACCTGAGATCGAACCCCCACCCTGGCAGTTGTTTGCAGAAAGTTGAATATCCACCATGTTCGAATTATCAACGGTAGTTTAGTAGATTTTTGTTTCCTGGAAACTGAATGCTGCTACTGACAATATTATCCAGGATAACACCTGCAAACATTCACTTAGCATGCAGTGCAGATATTTGCAATTACTTAACTTTTTTTGTGTAACTGCAAAAGTAATAACTGCAAGACATGAGTTGTTAACGTAAGCAAGCAGCAAGCTTTTGGTTGCCTGGTATGATAAAGTCAGCTTTATGTCTCTATTCTCTTGGCCCTGATATGAATGCTTATTGCTCTCAAGGGTTGAAGTTTTCAATCTTTGCTCACACACCATCTAATATTCTTCAACAGAAACTGACTGGATACACATATGATGAATATCAGCTGCATGGTACAACATCAAATAGAAGCTCCGGTAGTATATCTGGCCATTCTTTTAATATTATTAGAACATGGTGGAACCTGCAACTGGAAATTTGTTATGACAAAAACTAACAGTGAAAAAGTTATGCAATAGACTCCATTGAATCAGTAGCTGCCATCGGTCAAACAATCGAGTAGATTTGAGTATTGAAATTTGAACACAATATTGTTACAGGATTAAAGTCATGTACAACAAATAGATTGCTTGTAGTATTTTCTCATTTTACACACAGTCCTTCACTTGTTATAATAGATTCTCTGAGTATGGCATGTTAAATGTTAGATCTGATTACTGCTGAATGCTATTCTAATGTTTGGACAAGTTCTTGCGAGAGTTGGACTGCTCATCTGCTGATATTGGGTAAAGGTGTAGTGGTACTTTACCTAGCTACTTTGGCGTCATCTGTATTAGAAGAAACTATGCCACCTAGCTACCTTAGCGTCATCTGTATTAGAAGAAACTATAGCTGGGCATACCATTAACAAGCATGCTATGTTCAGTAGCTGAGATACTTACTCCCAAATCTTGTTCCCTGACCATTGTAGCCCTTTCCTCCATAGGTGGCATGCTTATCCCCTGTTTCAATATTAAGCTACCTCTGATCTCATTGCAACCCTTTCTTTACATTAAGAAAGTAGCGAAGTTAGGCTTGGTGTTTCAATCTTGTAAAATGCCGTTTCAGTTTTGAGGCCAACTAATGAAGAAAGGAAAGCCACATACGGCAGAAAGAGCAAAGGTGAAACAAATCTATGCATGAATATTAGGCACGCAGCCGTCGCAGACGTAAACGCCGTGCAGAAGAATCATCTTGTTCTTGTGCCGCGAGCTGAAGACTCTAGGGAGAGAGGGAGGGAGGGAGCAGCAGGTGAGCAGAAGTGGAGAGTCGAGACCACCGGAGATGACCCATGGCACTTAGTCAAGTATAAATTCAAATATAATGACTCTGCTCGCTTCTCCTTCACCTGTGTCATTGATTTGTACTTCCTAATAAAAAAATAAGGTGGTCCGCTGGATGTGGCTGTGGTCTAAAAGAATGCAATGGATCAGAGGGGGGTTGTTGTACTAATAATCCAGTAAGATATGGTTCACTTATTCGTTGGGGAGAGAGAGGTGTTTGAGCTTACTATACTACTAGTAGTAGTAATAGAACATACATTTGTGTATGATCAGCGTATTGTCAATTGTGAGTGCCGTTTTAGAAATATAAATTACTGTAGGACAACAAACTAATGAACATTTTTCAAAGTTGTTTGGAACCCCTAATTAAATTGAAATAGGCCCCTTGTGGTACATGGCACCTGGATTTGAAACTAAGGAAATACACTTGGATTTGAGTTTCTGTATTTTTGGCTAATTTCTAGGTAAATGCAGGCGCTGCAACGGGTAAAACTTAATACCATGATACATGACCACAACATCCAACCAAAACCATCAATTTCTCCAACCATTTCCAAATGCAATCAGAAGTAATATAATATGTAATAACTACCAGACTTCAGGTAGGACACCTTTACATCCATGGATGAATTGTTGTTCAAAGAAAAACAAAAATATTCAGCTTGTGAAATGTGCAATCACCAAAATCACGAGTTGTAGCAAAGGACTACAAAGACATGAGTGGGCTTCCATTGGTAGTGAGTCAAAAATTCTGCTAACTCCATCTGCCCACGAGAGAAATGGCTACAAAGAGAAGAAAGTGATGTTATTACAAAATATATAACATCATGCTTAGGGAGCCGTCACAAAGTACAAGTTACCCCTTAGTACACATTCAGCCATGAGCGAAGAGAGGAAGCATGCAGAAAAATGCAACAATTGAGCTAAACTGTCAATTTTACAGAACCAAGAGAGGAGAAAGATCATTTATATAATCTAACTTATTATCGGGCAAGGACAACAAATGGATCCAATCCAGGTATATGAATGTGCCTAGGACTTGTTTTGAAGCCTAAACCACCTAAATAATAAGACACTATATCCCTATTAGAGAGGTGCATGTAGCTACTATAAGTTTAGATGGATGATCTGAATTTAACACAACAAGTAGCTCTACTCTTTCTGTCATTGGATGATAATGAATTCTCTCTGTAGCATGAAAGCAACATTTCACATTCAATCGAACTATGAGCTACAATGGCATTTCACCCCTAACCACAACTCATCCGCTGATTCTTCAACATTGACCTAATTGAAGATCTAAACAATGACACAGCCAAGCTGCTGATGACTGAAACCACTTTGCTGCCATTCTACATACCTGTGCATGGCGGTGATGGAGCTTGTCCGCTACAGAACTGATGAAAACCGAATACATTTTCTGCTAATGTCACATGCAAATAGAGTCTCAAACTGACAAGCTACCACTCGTGATTTAAGAAATTGATTGATTTAATAGGTGGTGACAATCCCTATACTAACAGCCAGTCAAAAATAGCATGAACACCTTCTCGGACCTTTCTTATCAACAACTTTAGCCACTGTATCATGCACAAAGTTGCAGTGTGAAAAATATTAAACACATCAATTGTTACTAATCTCAAGTATCGACTTTATTATTGAAAGCATAATTAACGCAGTACCAACCTGAGTCAGGCTACATGGTACTCCACCGTCCACCAAATGCACAGTTATAGTGTCAATCCCTCGTAAATACAAGTGAACATGTGGATCATCCTTCCCTGATAAAGCAGCAGGCACCAGTAGATTTATAAGGTAGTAACCAATCCAATAACCAATCCAATACTTCAAGTTCGTACTGCAGGCCCATGATGCCAAAACACGGATGATGCACTCTCCCGTAAAAGATTATCAAATCACCAGTTCACTACATTCAGTAATTAATAGAGGATACTCAAAGGCAGTAAAAGTTGGGTAGGGATTGCTCAGCGTTACAAGTTACATAGCTCTGAACCTGAACAAAATGTAATGGCAGTTGAAAAAGCAGTAAAGTTGAATAGGTTTAACTGCTGCTGCTGGCTGCAAAACGCATGCTGTTGGTGATGAATGTACAGAGAACAGAAATTGAAATTGATCAAGACTCAGGAGCCCCCAAAAACGTTCCAACAGTCTTTTGCATAAAAATAAATAAAATGTTGCAACATCGGTTTCAGTTATAGAGTTAACAATCTGATGAGATGGTTTCAGGAAAAATATCAATTGTATTCAGTTATTATCAGACTACTTTGAATGGGCAAAACCAATTAGGGAACTAAATTATAAAAACAAAGCATAAGCACTCAAGTGGTACCATTTGACTTTTCAGGCTAATATAAGCAAAACCACTAACATTTATGCATCTTAATTTAAATTGCTAGAAGCAACGCAGGTTAGGCTACAACCAATTAGAAAGCATCTAAAAATCAATGAAAGCAGTGCATGTTAGGGCAATGTACATGTGGGATCAAACTTTTCAAGCATTTTCAAATCGCAAGCATATAAAGTGTCCCTTTCTGAAATAAGAATTATAATTGAACTCTTGATACAGAGAGAAAACAGAGACTACCGGTGGTAACAAATAATTAGCAGCACTATGAAATCAGGAGGTCCTCCAGTGGTATAAACCTGGACACTTGCAAATATAAATATAAATTTGACAGCAAAACATGAACCAAAAGTTGCACTGCACTTACGGTGGTTCATGCAGACAAGCAACCGCGTGGCGATCGGCGTCGCCATCTCGTCCATCTCCACCTACGCCGGCTGCCAGTTCGACATCACGCTGCTCATCTGGAAGGACTCCGCGCCGGGGCCACTCGCCAGTTCGAGGAGCAGGAGCAGCTCGCTCGTCGGCTACTGGCCCTCCGCGCCTCTTCAGCCAAACGCACCTCGGCTCCGGCACCGACATGGTGCAGTTCGGTGGCGAGAGTCGTCAACGCGCGCCCCGCCGCCGGCGCGCCGCACACGTTCACGCAGATGGGGTCCGGCAGGCGGTTCCCGCCCGAAGGGTACGCGCGCCGGGTATTTTCTCGGAACGTCTAGGTCGTTGACTGGGATAACAGCCCCGTCCCGGCGGCGGGCGCTCCGGCTGCTCGCTGACCGACCTGGGTGCTACGACTCGCCGGCGGCAGCTGCGAATTAGCGAAGGGGACGACAGAGGAGGAGCCGACCTCGACCGCGATCGCGATGGGAGCGGGTGAAGGCAACGGCAGAGGTCTGCTTGTGCGCGAGGGCGGCGACCTACAGCCGATGCGAGGAAAGGGGAGTACCAGATCGGCAGTGGAAGAGAAGGGAAGGGGTGGTTATACCTGGTGAGTGCTCGTTTCCGGCGTAAGGTCCGACGAAGACCTGGTCCTGTCGGCAGCGGCGACAGCGGTGACAGCGGACGACCGGACACGGTTTTGCGGAGGACCCGTACGCCGTCCGTCGGAGGAGGCCGGTAGCGGCTTTTGGAGACGTCTCCGCGCGTGGGTGTGCGCGCCGGGAGCGCGACGGGCGGGGGTGTCGTCCTCCTCTCGATGTGCTGCTGTCTCCGTAGCCTGAGTTCGGAGGAAGGAACGGCTGAAGTCGTGGGCGCGGCGGTTGTTTAGAATCCAGCGCTATTCACGGAGCGGGCGTAACGACAGGAGCGGGTTAATTGAGGCCGGGGCAGACTCATTGCGAGATAGCCGACGATCGCTGGCTTTTTAAGTAGGGAGTAGATAAAGATTACTAAGATGATAGCGCCTGCCAATCGTACTCCTTCCGCTCATTATATTTCTAGCAAAAATAGTAATTAAAGTATCTCAAGTTTAACTAACTATATATAAAAATTATGAATAGTTATGTGGTGTGTTTAGAGGCCAAATTTCTCCCTAAAATTTCTGCAGATTCTCACTCATCATCTTCCATCACATCGAAAACATTAAATGCACTAAAAAGACGCATGAGTATGAAATGTAAACGTAAGAAAAACTAATTACACAGCTTGGGAGATGTACATATGCGAGACGATTCTTTTGAGCCGTAGTTACCTCATGGTAGGATAATATTACCACAAACAAACGAAACGTGCTACAATCTTTTTCGCGCGCTACATAGGCTAAAAATTCTGCACTTTTGGGCCAAAATTTTAGCCTCTAAACACACCCATGGTATTAAATAAGTATCACAAATTCATAATATTTATTTATTTACTGGTGTCAGAAACTCTAATATACTATATATATCAATTTTTGAACACTTCAACCGTAGAATTGCATTCTTTTTAGACAGAGTTAATCGTACACTATATCACAGTCCCGGACGGATTCTAGCGATCAGCGCTGGCGCATGATCTGAGGCGTGGGCGGTGCGATCGGGCGAGGTGGGTGGCGCCGAGCGCCGGTGCGCGGCGGCGCACGTTACCTTTAATTATTTTCTCATTGATTCTAACCCATTACACACGCCTACGTGATGTATTTCAGTGGAGACTTTAACGCTAAGAAATATCTAGAATATTTTCTATAGATCGGAATACCTCCTTGACAAAGCAATCTATTTCTTTCCTAAATTTATTCCCTAATATTTATTTTGATGGAAATTGGATGACGGCGGCGGCGGCGCCGTCGGCCAGGCTGTTGGCGCCCAGGCACGACCCTTCCTTGCTGGGTTGCCGGCCTCTGAGGCCCATTCTTTGTATTTTCAGGTACACTATGTCAATCTTAAGATATATTAGGAAGCAACTAACTTTTAGATAATGTCGGCACAACAGGCCCTCTTAATTATACCCTAAATCATTCTCAAAAAAAAATTATACCTAAATTGATTTTCATGTACTCCTCTAAAACAGTTTATATTTATTATTTATAATGAACGATCACGATCGATTGGTTAGGTCCCTTACGGTGGAATCTAACCACCCGGTTCAAGTCCTCGATTTGCGGCGTTGGTCTCAGATTTTTTCCGAATTTATTTCGTGATTTATCGGCATTGCGTTTAAGGTGTTTAAGCGGCGTTTTGATTAAAAAGAAAAGTTCTGCGGGTGACTTTAGGAATCGCTAGATTCAGCGGGCTCGGCCGCCGGGAGGTAACTCATAGTACTTGTATTCTTGTAATCAATTCGGATTTTCGTTCATTTTTTAGCTTGGGTATAATCGGACTAAAATAAATAGAACCATTAGGGCATTCTAACAACTAGCGTTTTAACAGAATCAATGACACTAGCTTAATTGGCTTGTAGTCCAAACGGTAGGACGATCCAAATGGGGCCAATTCACCGGGTTCAAATCCCGGTCTTTCCGTGACCTTTCTTTGGGATTTTCCTAGGATTTTTCGCCGCTATGCATTAGAGTGGTGTTTATGTTCCGTGACGACGAGGCTTCTGATTGTTTCCGAGAATCAATCCAATCATTTGCCGAACCGGCCGGAGGTGCTTTCAAAGGGTTTAGATCCGAGGTGCTCATAGGGGGTATTGGAGGGTGAAATGGCGTGCGTGTTGTGAGTGTTCTGAGTTGTCTCGTCATTCTCAAAAAAAAAAAAATCAATGACACTAGATGGCCCGATAAGAAATAGCTAATCTATTTCATATATCCTAAGAACATGAGAGATGAGAATATAGATCTATAGGAATGTATAAAATAGTCTTTTGTTTTTATCTCTCACTTCCACATTAGTATTTACGTAATTAATGTTATTACCGACGCCTAGCGTAGGTAACCTTCCGAGATGTTTCACAAGTAGTGGGCAACTTTTTAATTTCTTCCTTCCCAAGATTCCACGGTGCGGCTGACATCACGTACCCAACTTTCATGGACACAATTATTATATATATGCTGTGGTGTTGTAAAGTGTCACATCGGGTATTCCGGCACAGTTTTAAAGTACTAAAAGTGGGTCAATTACAAAATATATTACAAAATATAAATTATAGATTCCGGCTTTAAACGATGAGACAAATTTATTAAACCTAATTAATCCATCATTAGAGCATATGTTACTTTGTAGTAGTTTAGTGTCTAAACATGGACTAATTAGGCTCATTAGATTCATCTCACGATTTACAAGAAATTGTGTAATTAGTTTTTATTTCACCTAGATTTAATATCTATGCATGGGCCCATATATTTGATGTGATAGTTTGGAAGTTTGCATTTGGGATCTAAACATAGCAATAGGCTACAATTCAATCGATCTTTGTGTTTGAGTGACCAGGCTAAGGAAAAGGTGGATGATGGGTAATTGCGTGATGGTGCGCCTGTCAATAGAAAGACTAGTCTTGCAATATGGACAAAGTTATTGTCCAGCGACAAAGATCAGTTTTTCAATGTATTTTGCGAAAGTGACAGACTTTAGTTTTTTTAAAAAAAACAACACTACTCACTTACAACCTTGCTAGCCAAGGCACGGATGAAGGCATGTGAAGGTTAAGTGCAAAGCAGAATCAAAACTACAGTTTACTTTGATTTTTTATTATTTTATTTTTTTACATATATGTAAAAATAAAATAAGTGAACTATTTTTCTATTAGAAAACCAAGTGGATTATGATGGGAGTAAGGAGAGCAGACAAAGATCAAGGGATTAGGTGCACTAACACTTCACGCTGCCCGTTTGTTTTGTTTTGATCCCTGACTCAGGCACTCAATAGTGCTGGTCGTGGACAGTGGTTGTGCGGATTCAGGGACTGGTTCGCTGCGGCACATTGCCAACTCTCACGCCCTAAATATGAGTCTAGCCAGCGCGTGGCAACAGTTCTATAAAATTTATTTTGGTCATTTGTTCGTTTGAAACAATTGGTAAACATTGTTTCTATTATCTCTCTTGCTTCATGAGATTATATAAGAGATCACTACCTGAGATCTACGACTTTGCACTTTTCGGCAAACCGCAAGACTTGGCAAAAAAAAAGTAGCAAAGGCGCTTTACCAGTGTCAAATATCGAACACTTTCGACAAAAATTTTGTCGGTGCAGTTCTCGGCAGACACTTTCGGCAAAGAAAAGTTGTTGTGACGGCAAGAGATGTTGTTGTGACGGCTGGGACGGTAACGGCCCAGCCCAAGTGTCGGCCTCCCGACACTTCTCGACAAACCAGCCTTCTTTGCCGAAATGTCGGGGCCATGACAGTTGGCAAACCGACTTCCCATGTGCCCATTTTTTGCAACTTTGCCGAGTGTCTCGTCATGATAATCGCAAAGTGGCCAAAACAACAAGTTTTTCTCTTTTTTTTGTGTTCCATCAAAAGCTAACATCAAATATATATCACAAAGACCACATATATATCGCAATATATATAACATATGTCACAAGTCCATCACAAAGTCCATGACAAGTCCTCACAAGTCCATGACAAAAGTTCATTACAAGTCCAACCATAAGTTGTCCAAAATAAACCGGAAGTGCATAGAAGCAACAATAAGTAAATGATGGTGACGGTCCAGGTTGTTGAGGCCCAATAAACAATACCGGCGACCCTCCAAGATGACCAACACCGCTATTCCATGTCGCCGATGGATTCCATAAATTGAAAATTCCGGCAAAAACCTTCCATCATGGTGAGGTTTCTAAAACCTTCCAAAATGTACGCCACAATGGCCGACAACCACATATGCATATGCATTTGCATTGCATTCACATTCATATAGACATATATAATCACAACCACCACCATTACCATCACCACCACCACTACTGCTCCTCCTCCTAAGCATGAACACAGAAATTAAGCATGAACATACAAACTAAAACATTCATACCTACAGAGTAGTTGCAGCTGGCAGCAAATTTATGCCCGCCTTGGCGCCAACACTTTCCATTAATTTTGAGGATCTCTATCATCCTCCTCGCCGCCGTCTCCCACTTGGTCTCCATAGCCTCCATCCTCAGCCAATCGGTTTCCACTGTAAACACCAAAGTTGCCACTTGGGCCTACAATATTTCACCCCCAATGTTACAAGAATGCAAAGTCGAGGTATGTAAAAATCAATGAGCGAAGAATAAAAACAGAAATAAAGGCGGAGCGCCGACTGATGTTTGGAAATGTCCTGGCCGTGGGGCGGCCGGTTAGTGCTCGTGCTACTTGCTCGGATCTCCGAGATCGCGAAAAGGAGTGACGGGTTCGATGCGCCTTTCGGCCAAGCCTATACCGCCCATGATTTTGCCACCTCCTCCCACCCTCATGACGACTTATGCATCAAAGTCCTAGGTGCTCGTGATGCCATGATTTCATATGTGAAAGTTGTGATAAAATTGACAAGCTTTCGCTAGAAGTTGTAACGTAAGAGACTTCAAATGTTAGAGAGTCCTTCTCAACTTGAAATCTTCTATGGAGATTCTCACGGTTGTAAGCATCATGCATAGCAACTTGGGCTTAAAACCTTCTCAATTTTTATCACGACCTCTCGTAGGATATCATGACATCTTGACAAGTTTCATGATTTTTTTCGGACGCGTTTTTTTTTATAGAATTTCAAAACAATTCACCAACAAGTAAACGTCATGTTTCCTGAACAAGATGTTCGAAATTTCAAGGCTTTCACTTACTTAATATCATTTTTCCATTCATTTTTCTCAATATTCGAATGACTTGTAGTTCAAATTTGACTTATAAAAGAAATTTCAATTAAATGAAATAAACTAAAAAATATATATAGTAAAGGTATGAGAAATGTACAAAATTTGGACATAGAGTACCAAGTACCGTAGGGAAGACTTCGCGATGGGAAAAAATAAAAAAACAGAATTTGACAATGGCAAAAGTGGCTTTTTTGCTAAGTGCCTTAGGCGGCTCACACTTCGGCAAAGGAAACAACATCAACGAACATTACCCGCTGCAGCGATTTGCCGAGTATTGATTTATGTCGCGGTCGACACACTCGACAAAGAGGCCTTTGCTGAATGTCAATTTTGCCATCTTAGGGCACTCGGCAAATCGCCTTTTGCCGAATTAATGCGAATTTGTCGAAAGTGTTGGCACTCGACAAAGGGCCTCTTTGCTAAGTGTTGTTCTTTTGTCGACGAGTGTGACACTTGGCAATGATGCCTCTTTGCTGAGTGCCCCAAAATTTTACACTCGAAAAGCAGTTTACAACAAAAGATCATGTCTCCCATAATGGATATAGATTTTGTAAACAATGTTACTATCGCCGTCAAATAAAGAAATGACAAATAAAAAATATAGATCTTGAGAAGTTACACAATTTGTAGTTGAAACTTTTTCATTTAAATTAATTTTACTGTGGTGAAAATGTGCTTAAAAAATTGATTTACCTAGTGCCAAAAAAAAAATTGGCACACGACAAAATGCATCTTTGCCAGTACGCTAGAAATTTGGCATGAAAAAAATGCATTTTTGTTGAGTGACCAAAAAACACACGGCATAATGCGAATGCCAAAAAAAAAAAAACACACGGCGAAAGCATCTTTGCTAGCGCCAAGAAAAAAAATAAACGGTAAAAATACATTTTTGCCAAATGTCAAAAATACACACGGCAAAAAGCCACCTTTTTGCCACGTTGAAGCACACGCAAGAAGATTTTTACCGAAAGTGCCCGAAATAATAAAACGCAAAGAAGAAGCAATCAGTAAAGACATGAGGATTCGGTAGTGTTTATTCGGCTTCTAGTCTAGACAGGACAAAAACGTTAGGGCAAGTACATTGGTGTTGTCTTTATAACTAGTCTCATATAGTGCCGCGTAATTTAAGACAACTTAATAGGCTACATGTACAATGGTTGTCTATCTAGGGTTATCTCATAGCAACTTCGCATTTTCTTAATTTATGGAGAGAGTAAAAATAGGATTGTGAGGGTATGACTTACAACAACTCATACAATGGTAAAATGGTTGTCTCATAGTCCTAAATTCTAGCTCATGAGGTCGATTGTTTCGCGAAGCAACTACCTCATATTCTCACCTCTCTCTTTCCACATCATCAAAAATCCGGGCGGCGCATGAGATAACTTATGAGACCGCTTACGTAGCAATGTACCTGCCCTAATCAATCTAGCATCGCGACATTGTCATGCTGGATTCCTGGATTGACAAGTATTTACGGCCAAGTAAATGCGGCGGCAAAGAAGTCGGGATGGCGACGCGGCGGATGACGATGTCGTAGGCTGATGGGCAATCGGTACGAGGTAGAAGACTACTTCCAAGATGACGGTAAGAGCTTCAGGCGGCGACGAGGGAAGGTGCCGCCGGCGCTTAGGGCGCTAGGCTTAGGCGGCGCGGCGGCTCAGTTGGGCGGCGGCGCGGTGGCGCCAGCACGCCGTAGGGGTTAGGGTTGAGAGCTGAAGATAGAAGCCGCTTTGGGGAGCTACCCCTTTAATTATTTTCTTCGCTTAAGATTCAACCGATTACACGCATCTTGTATTTATAGTCCGAGAGAGACTTGCACGCTTAAAAATATCTAGGAGGTTTCCTTATAGATTGAATACCTCTTGACAAAGCAACCTATTTCTTTCCTAAATATTTATTCCATAATATTTATTTTTTAGAAAAGATTGGATGATTTGGATATGCGGCGGCGTACCGCCCTAGGGCGGACTTCCGGCTCGCGCGGACGGTTGCCCCATGGGCCTCACGTTTGGATCATGACATCTCTCCCCTTTTTCCGAACAGGCGTCCTCGCTACTGTGGTTTTGCACGGCCGCCGATTGTTGATGGGTGATCAGTAGCATGGTCCAAAGATTGTTGAATCCACGTGCAGAAGGGAATGAGCGGATGAAGATGAGGTTGGTAACCTTTAATCCGATGGGTGGAAGTCCGCAGCTCTCTTGTCCCATAAGATTGCCAAGATGCCGTGAGGTGGTGATTGTTGTCGCCGAAGAAGAAGACTGGCCACCGATGGAAAGAAGCTATGTGGTGGCTTCTCCAACAACCAGCTGTTTGTCATGAAGATTGGCACTAATGGCGAAGTCGCCGGAGGGTGGACGCCAATCACTACAAGTGTTGTCCAAACTGGTGCCCTGCCGGAGCTTGTTGGTTCTCGCTATGTAGGGTAGCTCGCGGATCCGCTGATGTAGCAAGTTGAGGTGGAACGAGAGCTCTGAGATTGGCGCAGTATGGTCGATGAGGTAGGGGTTGATGTTGATGGCATGTACCTCTTTGTCGCCGGTGAAGCTCACAAGTCGAGGCTTGCTGAAGATGGAAGCGCCGAACCTTGGCTGAGGTGGATCGCCGTGCTCCCTCGTGGTAGGGCGCCTCCCCGCATTGCAGTCCACGGCTTGTTGGCGTAGTCAGACCGGACGATGTCGTTGAGGAACATGGGAGCCAACCGGGTTTGGCTCTAGAGTCGCCCCGGCTGCCATAGTCGAGTAGTCGACGGGGCGATGGTTGCTGGTGTTGCTGCTGATGGGTGATCCAAACCGAAAGTGAGGCACCATGGTGCGGGTTCTCCGTTTCTCCCGTGGCAACCGCCTTGGTGATGCAGAGGAGCCAAAGAAAGAGGAGTGTCGCTTCTCATTAGGGTGGGCAGCAGTGTACCTGATCTTCCGCTGGCGTGGTGCTGATGGTGTCGCCTTTGCTGGATCTGGAGCTTGCCTGATGGTGCTCTCCACCATTGTTGATATCGGAGGATGTCTAAAGTGTGTAGCGTGATTGTTGTCATTGTGGCGTCGGCGACTGAACGATCCATCGTCGCCGGTGACGCCTGGGGAGCGTGTGTTCTCATCTGTAGCAGCGCATGGGGGGACATCCCTGTTGCCAGTGTCGCGGCAGCCGCGAAGTGGGGGCGGTGATGGTGAGCCGGTGTCATGGTTTCGGTGAGAGACGGCAATGGCGCCATTATGGGGCGTTATCACCGTTGGCAGCGCCCTTTGGGCATCTCGTGTTTCCTCGACAGTATAGGTGTCCTGATGTCGCCCTGATGTTCAGGATGCTGGTGTTGAAGTCGCTGTCCTTGGAGTCGATGTTGTCGCTGGTCGCGATGGTGATGACGCAGGACGCCATGGTCGATGGTGGCGCCCTTTGGGAGAGGCGCTGTTGCCGTTGGTGCCCTTGGTGCCGGTGTCGCCCAGGATGTCGATGCCAGTGACGGCGATAAATGACGACGCTTAGCGACGCCGATGTCGACGCCGTGACGCCGCCTTGTCGCCTATAGTGACATTGACGTTCTCGATGTTCCTCGGCGTCGAGATGACATTGTTTGTGTTGTCAGAACTTATCCGACCGTTGCTGGAGTCTTCACGACGTTGTCCTAGTTGTGTAGGCTTTTGTCGAGCACCGGGTGGACGCGGTGGTGGCCTCTTTGTTCCGACCGATCTAGACCACGATAGAGGGCATCCCGGGGTAGACGTATCGTTGGTTGTAGCATCATCGATCTTTGAGGGGTGACGTAGACGACGCCTGTGGGAGCGCGTCGCCGTCTGCGGGCGCCTATGGCTGGGGGGCCGATGGCAGAGATGACATCGAGGCGCCAGACGTCGGCGCCTTGGCCGCCGCTGCGTTGCACCGGCGCCACCAGGTCGTCGCGGGATGTTGAGGGCGGTGTTGTCGTCCGTTCGCGGTGGCGCCTGCTGCTTGCGTCGTCCTTGGTGGTCGTCGTAGCGGACTGTTCGAGCTTCCCGAGGGCGGTGAAGTTGGCGTGGATTTCCCTCACGAAATCAGCACACCCTCGCCCGGATCCCCGCCACGAGCTCGGCGATCTTGTGGCTGTCCATCGAGGATCTTATCGTTGGTGGTGGTCGGAAGCCGTCGGTGGTGGGAATCGTCCTGGTCTCCGGATACCGGTTGTCATGCGCCGGTTGGATTCCGGCGTGACACGTGGCTGCCGACGGCGTTAGGGGAGCGGCAGCAGGTCGGGGATAGTAATCAGCGTGATGACGAGATGTCATTAGCCGATGAAGAACGACGAGGTAGAAGACGACGAAGATGACGTGTAGCGGCTTCAGGCGGCAACGAGAGGGAAGGTGCGCGCGGCCGGCTTGGCGGGCGGGCGGCGGCGTGCGGGCGGGCGGCGGCGGCGCTAGCACACGAGGGGTTAGGTTGGAGAGCTGAAGATAGAAGCTGTTTGGGGAGCTACCCTTTAATTATTTTTCGCTTAAGATTTAACCGATTACACGCCTTTGTATTTATAGTCCGAGGGAGACTTGCACGCTAAAAATATCTAGGAGGTTTCTTATAGATTGAATACCTCTTGACAAAGCAACCTATTTCTTTCCTAAATATTTATTCCATAATATTTATTTTTAGAAAAAGATTGGATGATGATGGTGACATGCAGCGGCGGCCGGCCCTAGGGCGGCTTCCCGCTCGCGCGGGACGGTTGCCCCATGGGCCTCCGTTTTAGTCATGACACTCGTATTATTGAGGAACTTTGCCCCCTCCTCGAGTATTTGTCACAATCCGGTACTGCGTGTATGTACACAACTTCTAGCAATTAAGTTTGGATGTAGAAATGCAAAATGCACATAGATATCGAAAGACAAGAAACTCTTTTAAAAAGAACTCATAATAACTCAATTAGAAAAAGGTCAAACAATTTTGGTAGGGAGACCGACTAAAAAGATACATCTTAAGTATAATAAATGTTGATGAGGTAAGCACACTGCTAAAGTGCTAAGTACTCCGTGCTTGTAGCCTTGTACTACGGAGTGACAGTGTATCAGACTTCCCACTCAAACGACTTGTCACATTACGAGGAATTGGAGTGAGACGATCGTCCATCGCTATCCTCGTGTTCTTGTTGAAACGAAACACTTAACTGATTTCTAACAGCTGCAGGTCACGTTGCTCGGGCGCAGCCCTATCAGATAGGGTGCTCTAATTAATTCAAGAAGCGCCCGGCGGGCTCATCGATCCTCTGGAAACCTCTGCACGGGCGCACCTCCTTTCATGAAGAAGCTCCACGCCGGCGACGGCGACAGAGGTGCAACTGCGGCGCCGCGTGCTACGTCCTCGTCCTCCTGATGATCGTCCCGCTCCACCTCCGACATCACCCGCAGGAATTCGTCGACGGCGCACGGCAGCAGCAGCGGCTCCGCCGCCGGGCGCGGGAACCCGTACTCGGCCTCCGCCTCGTCGAGCAGCGCCCTGAACAGCGGGTGGTTGGCGCGCTCGACGCGCACCGCGAACTCCCTCTCCGGGCCGACCAGCACCACGAAGCACCCCGGTGGCGTCGTCGTCGGCCACCGGCCACCGACGGACGAGCACCGCTCCATGGTCTTGGCCAGGAAGCCCTTCTTCTCCGCCCGAAGATGCAGAGACGTGGTACTCATGCTTCTGCGAATGTACTTCTCCATTGTTGTGATCTGTGTATTGCCGCGGAAACACACTGTACCTCTCGCAGAATGCACCATGAAACTGAAGCTAGGGCATGCTAGGAGGGCTATATAGCTTGGAAATTTCATGGTCTTGATTCAAGCCAGAACCAACTGGTTGTTTCATATTCGGCCCTGTAGTATAAAAAAATTTAAAATGCATACGATGGCCTTGTTTTTCTCCATTTCAAATTTAAAAGCTTGACTTGGTACGTACCCGAGGGCTACATACGACCATTCTTTGCTTTTTCAATTCCCCGCGAAGATATCGTATTACATCAGAGGCGGGTTCAAAAATCAAGTGGCACCAATGAGGATCAGATCGAACACGAGCGCTGCGCCGAAGCCATACAGTAATGGACGAAAGTATCCTTTGGAGGCATTTTTCGGATCTCCCACCATCTCCCCAGCTCGTGAAGCTCACTGGCGAGCGATTTTACCTCCGTTGTATTAGGAGGCCAGATTGGATCAGGATTGGAGTGCCAAACTTGACCGATTCTCTCGTCCTTTGGTTTGTTTGACTCACAAACGACCTATCTCGAGGCAGATCAAGGTTTCTATATATAAAAGCATAGTGTAGATGCATGAAGACTCGCATATTCATTTTTTTTTCCGATCACACGAAAGGTTTGTGTGTCTTTGATTAAGATGGAGAAAAAGTTCACTGCAACATGCCTTAACGACATTCTAGGTGGTTAATACTATAGAATTCCTTCGTCCTAGTGTAATGCATGTTGTGCTATTACACAGATCAAGCAAATTGTGATGCCCGGTTAGGAGACCTATGCCCGGGCTACCGAACGGAAGCAGCACGCCTGCATATTGGAGTAACCGTGGAACATTTCATCGTACGTCTTATGGCTGACGTCAACGGAGACGGCAACTGGCGCTTACAAAGTTCTCACACCGTGCTTGAAAGCCAGCGGGATGTATTATATGAGACATGCTCTACACCGTTATCCGCTTGCTTCCCGGCAGGATTCGGGAACGCGGGGTGAGGCGGGGTGAGCTTATCCTCTATAGGTAGTTCCATGAGAGACAACTGCATCGGTTTTGCGATTCGCTCGGTGAAGCGCTTGAGTCATCTCTCGGCCGATGCCTGGATCGTGGTGTGTCCCAGGCTGGTATGCTGAAACTCCTTCATGCGAGGTCCTGAACAAAATATACCTTCTAAAACGAGAAAAAACTTTCTCTAGAAAGAGAGAACCAGTTGATGAAATATGTAAACACAAATAGTAGGTATCCCAAGATGGTAGAGGCTGAAACTTTGTTGTATTATCTTCTTATTAGGCTAATCTTCCTATAGGCGGTGAATTGACCGTAGACATCGATTGCCGTTAATACTAGATCCATGCATGTGTATTACATTATTATTACAGCTTTGGTTATTTGTACATGTGAAGCTTTAGAAGACTTTGACTTCTAATTGACTAGCTCCGGGCGGTTATTTGTGTGAAGCTTTAGAAGACTTTGACTTCTTTGACTAGCTCCTTCAAAGTCACCGAGAGTATCCTTTTTAGAAAATCGTGCTGCTGTCTCGCCAATCAGTAAATAAAGAACGTTTGTTTTAAAAATTAAGTAAAAACATGAACACTAGAGGTATATATGGTGGACATATTGCAACACAGGTAATCTAACCAACTAAAAATTTCAATTTATATTGCAATATATGTATTTATACTTTTATAGATGTACTATATGTTGAATAATATTAGGAAACATATTTTTCCAGAAAAAAAATACATACCATTTTAAAAGTGCCTGAACTAAAAAGAAATGGAGAGAAGTTTAGACACCGGCTCCACAAAACCCCAGAATGATTTTTAATTATCGTGACTTGAGTGAGAACAAGTCAACAAATCTAATAATCAAACAGCGCACAACTCCATAGACGTCGGAGATCACCATTACTTTTCCAGAGATACAAGACATCGACATTTTACTAATCTGACTATCTGACCGTTTGAGATCATCATTTCTGTTCCTCACCACAAATGCAGGGCTAGTTTCATGCTATGTTTGGCCTTGATGCAAACCAATCCAAACTTCAACTTAACAAATGTTCTTCCAAGTCCTTAAGCTGAAGTTGTCATTATCAAAGATGACTCTATCTCTCATTTTCAAATTATCCAGCAATCAGATGCCATCAGTTCTCTGAAAATAGGGCTACCGAAGGAAGTTTTGGCCTCAATCACCATGCCCACAGGTGATAGGTGCAATGTTTAACGCTTCAATCACAGAATACTGTGGGCATTCCAACAAGAGAAAGGTTGAAGGGCCACTCGAAGAAAAGGGGAAGCATGTTTCTTAACAACCAAGACAGTTATATATAATCTTCTAGCACCTTTTCTTTTCTCCTCATGAGGTTTTTGGTGTTAAGTCTATCTCTAAACCGTAACAAATAAAAGAAGAATTTGTGCTTTTCAAGATTGCAAGAAGATCATAGTGAAAAAAGAGGTTAAGCTTCTAGGGTACCTTGTGAGAGTAGGTTTTTCTTTTGTAGAGTAGCGGATTGTTTGCCAAAGCATGTTTCCACTCATCCTCTAAGTGAAGTCGCCAAATTTTTTTTTTCTTGAATGATATCCTCCTGAGTGTCTAATTGATCTGAATCCTGGAAGGGAGGGATAGGCTGAAGACTCTTTTCTATATGTGCTTCCAAGAAGGAGCTACTAACTCTCTTGGCTTGATAGCAAAAAGAATACAGCCAGGGGAAATGCTTTTCAAGGATGCATTCCTCTAATTTTCATGCCAAAACATAAAAAAATTCCTGTGTTGGGAGTGTAGAGAGTCAAGAGCCTAAAGTGTTCAAAGAATCAAGAACCTAAAGTGTTTAGAAAGTTTGAGGACGTCCTTCCACCAAAAAAGAACGAAATGGGCTCCTACCAAGAGAAGCATCTGTGTTTCTATACAATTTTATCCAGGTTAAGGATACCCACATAAAATTTGCATGGTTTTAATATATATATTACATAAGTGCTTGAGGAACAACGTTGAGTTCTAAAACTGACTCCAACCGTTGGCGCTTAAAAAACAAAAATATGCATGCCGAAAGCGGCCGTTTTGTCGCGAAACCAGCCTCCAACGGCTGATGCATAGGGAAGGCGGCTTTGGCTCGAGGGCGAGTGGCAAACTTACGTCGCCTCTGCTCGCGAGGCAAACGGCAGTGGTGGGCTGCGGCGTTTTTGCGGTGGGCGAGGCGAGCCCGGCGGCGGCCTCCAGGATCCGGGCGCAGCTTGTGCTCCCCGTGGTCGCCCTGCATCCGCCGTCGCATGCATCCGCCCGGGCCGCTGGTGCCGTCAGTAGTGCGGGGGCCGCCGCCTCGTGCGGCCTTCCTGGCGCTCGCCCGGTGCGCTTCCGTCTGCTTGCTCTCGCTGCGCCGGGGAGTGCCGGAGACGCTGCCTCCGCCGCCGGGATCCGAGGAGGGTGCGACCTCCCAACCTCCTCGCCCGTTGATTGAGGAAGAAGAAGGGTGACAACGCAATTTGTTTCACTCTCGGGATTCTGATGTAAAGAGCCAGAGGTGTTTCTAGATATGGGCTTAGTTGATTTTGAAAGATCGAGTCCTTTTGTGCAAAAGTGTTCGGCATTTGCATCCTCTTCGTGAGGGCTGCTGTTGAGAGGCCTGAGCTATGCATGCTGGATACTTTACTATGCCGCACTCAAATCCTCCTATGCATCGTATGTTTGGGTAGTATCTTGTTGGAGACAGTCTAACATGCATGGGTCACACGTGTCAATGTAACAGGGAATAATATAAGAAGTACAAGAAAAGACTAACATATGGGCCTGGATGTCGGGAAGCTAATGCTTACTTTGATGTGTATAGAAGGAGAAACAGTTTGGTCTCATGCCTCCTCAAACAGAGAATGGAATCAAAAGAACCCATTTGGTCTCATGCTCTTAGTTTATATATATAATAAAAAGAGTATAGCCCTGATTACTTTGTTGAGTACACAAGTAAACATAGACATTCACAACATGCATACACACTTACCCCCTATGAACTTTTTTTTTTTTGAGTACACGGTATGAACATAGACATACACAACACGCATACACTTATCCCTAAGAACATACATACAAAGCCTACCCCTATATAAGCACCTAACAACGAAATCTAGGAAAATGTAAATAATCATGCCAACTCGAGGGGACTTAAAGCAGGTGGATAGGTTCCACCATAGGAGATCTAATAACCAACTTAATTGTGATGAGTTTGCATATCGTTGTGATTACTTGACAATCCTATTACACATACTAGGTGAATTCCTCACGAGTTGCTACGGTATGAGTCTTGTTTGCATGTAGATTATAATTGAAAATGCTAGTTGACCATAAATGTATTTGTTAGTAGAATGATGAGGTGGATAGTGTGCATGTTGAGAGAATTAGCTACTGAGGCTATTAGTGGAATGATAAGGTGGATAGCTTGCATGTTGAAAGAATTAACTAGTGGGGTTTGTAGGTGCAGTAGATTGGTCATATACGATGTAAGCTATTACGTTTAAGCATCTCACATAGGCAGTGACGTCAGCACAGGAACCACACCAAGTTTGATCTGTTGCGAGTCTAAAGTCCAAAGTCGCCGGACGGCGGCCGATCTGTTCCCTGACGCTTCAGGTTCAGGTCCCTAGTGTGAAGCCGGGCCCCGAACACACTATAAATTTATGGGATGAATACACCGATGTCACCGAACTTTCTAACGTCTCGACTGAATCGATTCGTCCACACTCCACAGCGGCAGCTCAAGCAGTAGAGCATCATTTCGCCATGGCTGCTGCTCCGGTGGCGGTGCCGCGTATGAAGCTGGGCTCACAGGGGCTGGAGGTCTCGGCGCTGGGCCTCGGCTGCATGGGCATGTCCACCTACTACGGCCCGGCCAAGCCGGAGCCGGACATGATCGAGCTCATCCGCCACGCCGTGGCCGCCGGCGTCACCTTCCTCGACACCGCCGACAGCTACGGCCCGCACACCAATGAGCTCCTCGTCGGCAAGGTTATTTAGTACTAAAGCAGAACCAAGGTTTTGGTCGATTCCTTTCTTTGCATAACACTGAAGGAGAAGGTGCTTTGATGTGAGCAGGCGCTGCACGGCATGGTGAGGGAGAAGGTGGACATGGCCACCAAGTTCGGTGTCTTCCTTCGTCGACGGCAAGCCTGATTTCCGCGGTGATCCGGCGTACGTGCGGGCGGCATGCGAGGCCAGTCTCAAGCGGCTCGGGGTGGATTGCATCGATCTATACTACCAGCACCGCATCGACACCAGGGTGCCAATCGAAGTCACGGTGAGCCGGCCTGCAGCCTGATTTATGGCAACAAACATTCAAGAACTTGCTACGCTCTTAGACTAGTGCATTATTTGCATAGTCTCATCAGATTATGCGATTTATTAGATCAAAAACAGGTTCTGTGAAATTATTTGAAAAACAACAATCAAGCAAAAGCTAGTTTCTAGCCAAAAACTTTTTTTTTATTTTGACACTGAACACACAAATTATTTGGAAAAAAAAACAATCAAGCAAAAGCTAGTTTCTAGCCAAAAACTTTTTATTTTGACACTGAACACACATTTCTACTAATTCTAATCACCAGATACCAAAATTGGGAAAATAATGAGCTTCATCCAAACTAACTGTTTCCCAAAATACATTTGAAAGGTCCATCGTTCATGTGTTCAAATTCAAAAAAAATTAATACATTATCACTTTCATTTCGTAAGATGCCTATTGCACAAATGGTATATTTAATTACGAATGCAGCAGATTAGTAGGTTTGGCACCAGTATGTTTATCAAGACTGTGATCACTAAGGTTACTTTTTTCATTGCAGATTGGTGAGCTCAAGAAGTTAGTTGAGGAAGGAAAGATAAAATACATCGGGTTATCTGAAGCATCTGCATCAACAATTCGAAGAGCTCATGCAGTTCATCCTATTACTGCGATTCAGCTGGAGTGGTCATTATGGTCTAGAGATGTGGAAGAAGACATAATTCCTACTTGCAGGTATTTTACAAACAAATCACTTGTTCGATTAAGGTTAATATATGTTCCTTCTAAAGTATTAGTCACCGTGACAATTCAGAGAACTTGGCATTGGAATCGTAACTTACAGCCCATTAGGCAGAGGTTTCTTCTCCAATGGGTCAAAACTGATTGACTCGCTATCAGAGCAGGATATCCGCAAGGTGAATTTTCGTGACTTCTATCTCAGCTTGTTTGTTTGGAAGCAAATTACTCATCGTTAACCTCTGGTTCTAACATTTTGTTGGACTAGGACAAGGAGTAATGCCATTACCGTTGTAACTCTGGACAAAAAATTCTTCCATTAGAAGCATAGCTAAAATATGTGGCGCTACATATGCATTTTTACCATTCCATTGATTACGGTGAACTACATATCTATTTATCTATTTACATATTTTCATCATATAGTTGCTCATTCATCTGTCCCATGTAAACAAAAATAAAACAGAGTGTATTATGATATTTTGTTTCCTTGCCCCTGCTTTGCTGTATCGTTGTAAACTCTTCTTACTAGAAAAGCATGCTCTATATGTTCTAAAAAAAAAATGGTATAATGGTGCCATTCATCTGCTTGTACAGAGGGAATATTTAGAATGTGATCACTTGCCTCTTCTTAATGAGAAGTTTATACTCCTGCAGAATATGCCTAGGTTTCAACCTGAGAATTTGGACAAGAACGTGCATATATTTGAGTGTGTTAATAAAATGGCAAAAGAAAAAGGATGCACACCGTCGCAGCTTGCACTGGCTTGGGTTCACCATCAAGGTAATGATGTGTGCCCCATACCTGGAACAACAAAAATAGAGAACTTCAATCAGAACGTGGGGGCACTATCGGTGAAGCTCACACCGGATGAGATGTCGAACTTGAGTCCTATGCTGCTGCAGATAATGTCCAGGAGATCGACATCCCTCAAATCGCCTACACCTGGAAGAATTCTGAAACCCCTCCATTGTCATCCTGGAAAGCGGAGTAGCTACGTTAAGTTGTAGGAAAAGAAGAAATTTTAAGAAGTAAATGGTTGTATCCATCCGGGATTTGGATTTATGTTTACTAGGTGAATTTCCCAGCATGGCGTGGCTGCGGGCATGTAAAAATAATTTCAATCGTGTTAATAGAATGTAAAAAGTAATTTCATTAATAAACTAAGAAGAGGCATCATGCTAATCTTGGATCTTAAATGCTAATCTTGGATCTTAACTTCAAAGTAACCATGGTTCGCTAAGATCAGCCAGCGTTTGACGAGATCGAGACGCGTCTGCGTCGCATGGAGCACGTCTGCATCACCTCGAGGACTTCCACGCCCGGCGACCATGCTGGAGGACAGCCCAGTGGCTGCGCTGCGGCTGGCACAGGCAGGCCCCCGGCGCGCTGCCTGGCCGCAGCCCTCCCTGCCTCGCCGCCGTCGGCGGCTCCGACCCTGCCATCCTCCATTTGGAGGAGGATGATGACGTTATGCGCGACTTTTGATGTCGTCCTCGGCGTCATCTTCGGCGACACCGCAGCACCCGGCTGCCCTCTCCTCACCACCGACACCTGCGGCCCGGCGGGACTCCCCGACAGAGGCGGCGTCACCGGCGCCCTTGGCAGCGCCACCCGCGGCGCCAGGGACCGTGGTGCCACCCGCGGCACCCCACCCTCTCGTGATGCGCCTAGAGGTCCAGAGTACGGCGGCACCGACAACCGCGACCTCGGATACGGAAGATGGAGCTCTTGTTTGAGCACAAGTTGGACATCGACCCGACTACTACGTGCGGTACGCTGCCTTCCATCGGACAGTAATCGTGCGCCCGGTTCATCGACCGTCGTAAGAAGGTTCCTTTCGAGTGGGACGAGTTCACACGCTGCCTACGACGCGACTTGGACCCCGTCATCTTCAACACTACGGGGGAGCACACACGCCGTCGAGGCGGGCAAGTTGGACGCACTAAATCACCGCGCCGAGAGCTATGCACTACGCATGGATCTTGAGGGACAACGCCACCCGTGTCGACCCTTTTCGTCGGAGGCTGGCGTGACACGCCGCAGACGCGGCCGAGTGATTCGAGCCTCCGTTCGATGGAGGAGGCCATCGACCTTGCCCGCCGCTATAACGACGGCGAGCCTGCGCCGGCAGAAAGCATGGCGCCCGGCGGCTGACCAGGTCGGCCACCACGACGCGGCTGACATCGGCCGGCGACATTGTCGCGGGCCCCCGTTGACGCATGCCAGGCGGCAGCGTCTTCTTTGCTCGCGATGGACGACATCGACGGGCTGACGGCGACCCACACGATTGCTGAGCTGCACGCAGCCGCGGCGACCAACAAGGAGCTCGGGATCATCGCCCAACGCCATCGAGTTGCGGGCAACCGCTAGAGTGGAGCCTCCACTGGCATCGTGAGGTACTTCCACCGCTACTATATCCCTGCTTCGAGCTTCTCCAAGACTTCCTCCTGGAGGAGAACGCTGCATTGCATGGCGTGGCGAGTGGGCTTCCACCTTCCCAACCGCCCAAGGGAAGATCCGGAGTTCGCCGAGCGTCCTTCTACTCGGCGCACCTTGGCGTGAGGTCGAGGGCGCCACCGTTCCTCTTCGACAACAATGGCGACGTCTTCTTCGCGTCGACAACATCACCGTCGGCGCCGCGTGGGCGTAGGAGCGCCGGATGGGGCCACCCGTCAAGCGCCCAGCGACCTCCTCACGGCTGCCTCCTCGACTTCACCTCCTCGCCTCCTCGTCGCCGACATGTCTACCGCTTGGGCAGCTCCGCGCAAAGGTCATAGTGCCGGCGACCTACGCCTACACATCTCCTCCCCGACACGCCCCGGATGCTCGGGCTGTCGGGCACCCTCAGCGTGTCAGAGTCATGCGCCGTGCATGGCGGGCGCCTTCATGCAGCCCCGCTGAGCTACAAGTTCAGCATCTGCGCCCGGCGACACACTCGACTTCTCCTTCGCCGACAAGGGGCCCGGCATATGCAGCGGCGACAGCGACAAGTCGGGCCCTCTCGTCTTCGCCGGGCGGCGTTGTCACTTCATCGATGGGCGTGCCCTTAGCACCACACGGTGGGTTGGGCGGCGTGGATCTTAGCGGTCATTATCGACTAATTTATACCACCAACTTACACCCAAATCATAGGGAACAAGCAAACATATATCCCATAAACCTTTACTACTAACCTAGTTCCACTTGTATTGCAAGGAAATATGTTTTGCGGGTATAGAAGCGGGAAACACACCAAAAGGCGCTTTACGAAAGACATGTCAAGTAAAGCATGTACAAGGGCTAATACCAAGGAATGTGGGCTCCAAACATAACACATGTGCCACATATATGAGCCCAAGAGGAAAAGGGCCAAATCAAGTTGAACTCCATTTCGGGCTGCAGGAGTGGGCTCTAGTAAAGCGGCCATAACTTTCTCAAACGGAGTCCGTTTTGAGTTCCACCTACCGTTTGAAGTTATTGCGAGAGCTTTACAAAGCCCAAGAAAGATCGGCACGTGGTGGGCCAAAGCAGGGCCGGCCGTCCCTGAGGGCGGCCGCCCCGACAACTCGATCCCGCCGCGCTTCGTTTGACGACCGACATCTGAAAGTGTAGCGGCGGTTGCATGTGGTGCGACCGGCGTTCCGCCAATTTTCCCCGAACAAGGAGAGCCCTCCATTCTCCTCCTCCCTCCACTATAAATTGAGGGCACTCCTCCCTTGTAAATCATTCAATTCAATCAATCCATTCAAGGAGGCACAATGTAGCATTAGAGAGAGAGCTCCACTTTCATATTTTAGCTCTCTAAGTGTAAGGAGTGAGTGAGTAAGAGAGAGGGATGGAGAAGTAACGAAGTTGTCGGTTACCTCCTTTGGAGTGCCGAGGATGTCGGCTCCCTCTCACTTGTACCTCGGCGGGTCTAGTACTACTTGGAGTACTAAGGTTCGTGTCCTCTCTTTGGTAATAAGTTCTTACTTCAAGCTAGTTTTGTTCTTGTTTGCTTGCTGGTTCGTCGTCCGTCCTTGAGGCGGGTACTGCAGTAGAGGGCCCGACGCGGGCAATACGATCAACAGTAGAGTATAGCGTGGACATGGTGTTTATGCTAGAGTCCACCTTCGATTGCCTCGAACTCGTACGGAATGAGGGTAGGCGCGGGTGGTGACACCGCCCCGGCCCCTTGTAATCCCCACGTCGGTGTTTAGCGTAGAGTCAGAGGCCGGCATCGCTTGGCGGACCGAGGTGTTATCGGTGCCAGTAAGTGGGTAGTGGCGAGCTATCTTATCTAGGAACTCTAACCTTAGAAGACCTTGCTACTCTTACCTTCTCCTTTTTGCTATCTTAGGTGAACTAGCTAAGAGACAATTTATACAACCGTTCCATGTGGAAATACGATACCTCGAATACTTCGGGTGAAAGCTACGGCATTTCCGTGCGCTTGCGGAACTCTTTTACGTGTGTGTTAAGGAACGTAAGCGGGTGGGCCGACCGTCTCGTCGAGCGGTGGGGAAATGTCATGACCGAGTGGGCCGGGCCGGGAAGGGCTAAAAAGGGCTTTCGACGCGGCCCGCCGCCCACAAGGGGGAGCCGGCGCCAAGGGGAGCCGGGCGCCCCCGCCGCCGCCACCTTCCTCCCCTCCAAGTCCAACTCGCTTCGTCTTCAAGTTAGGATTATCTTAGGCTTTTTGATGTGTAAAGGGAATATTCAATCTATAAGGAAGGCCCTTATTAGAAAATAAATAAATATTGCTTGTAAAAGGTATTCCAATCGTATAAGGAAACCTTATAGAGATTGCTTAGATTACAAGTCCCACTAGCCGAGCTATTAAGCGAGACATGTAATCTCTTTGGGGATAAGCAAGCAATAAAAATAGTTAGTATCTATCTCTCGCTCTCCACCCCGTGCCGCCACCCCGCCTCCGCGCCGCCCGTGCGTGCGCCGCCCACCGCCCACACTTGCCGCTGCCGCCTGCTGCGGCGCCCCCTCCTCCCCGCCACGGCTCCTCCACTCCTCGTTGCTGCCCGTGCGCGCCGTCGTCCGGAAATTGCAGCCCCACGCCACCTTGTCCGCCTCAGCGGTCGACGATCGGGTGTCGGTTCCGCCCAATCTAGTCGGGTTCGGCAGTGAATCTGCATGGACATGTCATCTCATCGCTGGAGATGGCTATAAATAGTATTAGCGAATCAAAGAGACGCGGTGCAATACTTGATGAGAAGAGGAAGTGGAGAAGAGGAAGAGGCGGGGCGCAAAAGAAGACGGTGGAGCTCTGCAGGGGACACTGCTGCACGGCGGACGATGTGAGCATGACAGCGATTTCGATGGCGTGGCGTAAAGAGAATTCCTAAGTGGGGTTTTCTTTATATAGGTGATTTGGTGAAAACTAGTAGGCCCACGAAGAAATAGATTATCCTCATATGGCACACGCAGGCACCCGGCAGAGCCGCAGAAATAATGGGGTTGACAAAAAGCTGGGAGGAGGAGGAGGACCCAGGTCCCGGACAGGGCACGTGATGAAAGGTTACGCGCGTCGCGGCGTGTCGTCGGCTCGTCGCCTTCCTGCTACGCGCTGGCTGGCGCTGGCTGCCGTGCTGTCCATGTTGCCGTTGCTTGCGCTCGATTGTCCCGTGACTCCACCTCCACGTATTATGCAATCAGCCTCTTCCTCTTACCGATTCATCACCCAGTCTCAGAGGCGTGACTATCAGAAAGAAAAGCACACCATTGATGCAACAGGTACAGTACACAATGCAACAATCCAGCAACGGAGTAGCTAATCAAGCTCGTTTGGTTAATTACACTTGCAACTCAATCGAAAAAGACAAATTAATTCAGGCCATTAATCTTCATCTTCCTTGCTGAATGAATCGATCAGTACGTAGGAACTGTGTAGCAACTAGGAACAGCAAACAAGGACCCCATCGATCGATCAGTAGCTAATAACGTACTACGAGCACTAGCAGTGCGAGTGCGCGCTGACGAGCGGGAAGTCCTGGGGCGTCATCCAGGCGTAGGTGAACCTGACGGCGCCACCACGCGGCGGCAGCGCCCGTCCGCCGCGGAGCAGGCACCCTCGCCGTCGACGGCGCGGATGGCGCGCGGGTCCACGGCCTCCACGCTGCTGAGCCCGTAGCAGCGCAGCGGGACGCGGGACTGCGCGCACCGGCACGCGTTCCGCACCTCGACGGCGTACTCGGTTTCCCTTCCACCACGCGCCCCGTCGCGCGCTGACGCACCACCAGGTCGCCGCGCCGGCACCCCGTCGTCGTCGTTGGTGGCCTTGGCCTTGGCGTCGATGGAGCAGTGTGCGCTGATGGTGCCGGTGCTCGCGTCGTCTCTACGACCTCTGTTGCTGTGGCGGCGGTGGCCATGGCAGCGATGGAGAGGAGGAGGAGGAAGAGGAGCGATGTTCTTGGTTTCGCCATGGCACTGGCAGCTTTGGTTACGGTTGCTGGTTGTTTGCAGATGCGTGTGTGTGTGTGGGTCGGCTATTTATCTGGTGCATGATATGGATTGGGGTCAGCCTGGCAGTGTACTGAGTGAGTGACACGGTGTGCGTGAACGTGGTTAGTGGGTGGCGGGGGACAGCGCAGGTGACGGGGGCATGGGCACGAGAGCGAGTGACTAGTCACCAGTGTAGCGAGTGATGGGTCGTTGCTCATCTCATGCCCGTGCACGCCGGCCGCCGCAGTCACGCATGGTCAGGCTGAGGGTCTTGGGGGCCGGGTGGCGACACGAGCACGACAACAGCTAGCCGGCCCGGGCGTGTGTGAATGAGTGATCGGATCGATCCAGCGTGGATGTGGGTGGCCCGCCCTGCCCTGTGGTGGCTACCTGTGGGAATGGGATTCACGTACCCATGCCAACGCCCGTGCGACGCGAGCACGCAGCGCATGTGAGTGAGCTCGTGAGCTTGCGTCCACACCGCGCGCCGGGCAGCAGATACGTTGCTCGATCTGCTAGTGCTAGCTTTAGCTCGGCGGTGGCACATGGGTTGCTCTCGTGGATTGCGGCTGGATCAGAGGAAGCGCTAGCTGGTAAATGACCCTCTAATTTAGTCTAGCAAATTTAAGGATCGGACCTGATTAGCTGTAAAACTATATAATTTTAAACTAATAATAAGGATCAAGATGGATTGTGAAAGGAACCCCTGAGCGCACACAGACGAGACAAAGCCCCTGCATGCCCCGCACGGGCAAAGGTGGAGGAGTGATCGATCAAGAGTGAGAGCTACCTATACCACTTCATGGAGCACCAACAACAGGTTTTTGGCCTGACAAGATACAATCGCAATTTTCCAACCATTTCATATTTTATTTATTTATTAATTCTAGCGCCCCCGCCCCTTCTACAAATCAGTTTAATAACTAGATTTCTTATTGCACTTTACTGAGTTGAAGGTGAAATCTAAGTCCATCACGGTGTTCCTTTTTTGTGTCAGCCATGCATCCTGACGATGCCCAAGGCGCTTGTGAATCTGATCCGAAGAGATATCTTTACTACCTAAGAAGGATGGAACGGATACCCGTTTTTCGTGCGGTAAAAACACATTCACCGTCGCCTCGCTCGGTTCGACGAAAGCCCCTCGAACGGTTCCTCCCCGTGCGATCTGTGAAAGGAAGGAAAGACAAAAATAGGAAATACCATGCACCGGTCGCACGTTCTTCACGGAAACAATTCATGGGAGATAAAAATAGGAAATCATGGGTAGGGATGAAAACGAAAGTGATAGTTTCGATTTTTTGAAGTCGTTTTCGAGTTTTTTTCCGATTTTGATGCCTAAATGGAAACGAAAGTGGTAACCGGAAAATGAAATGATAATGGTAAACATAAATGAAAACGAAAGTGAAAACAATTTTGCCCTCTTCCGATCGTTTTCGAAGATTCCCGTATTTAAGCGGTAATTTACCGTTGGTAATTACCGAATCAAAGACACACACAACCAACATGTTCATAAGGAAAATACTTTTTTAGAAACTAACTATACGGCAAGGATTGTACACATATAGAAATAACCCCTACTTAAGAAGGAACTCTAACAATTCATATTTTTATCACTATGCTATGTCAAGTCAACTTAAAACTTGATTGTTTATTTGTGTCATTGTCCGAACTGTGGGTGATGTTGTGAGTTATATGGCTCTTCTCATTTTCTATAGTTTGGTGTGTTTATCGTTTTTAGGATACCTTTACCATAGATTTCGACCGTTATCATTGTATTATCCGACCGACTATATCGTTTTGAAATTCCCGAATACCGGGCGCCGTATTCGCTTCCGACTATATCAGATCGATTTCATTTTCGAGAAAAGAAAATGAAAATGAAAGTGATTTGGCCTCCTTCCGATCGTTTCCGACCGTTTTCATCCTTAATCATGGGAGACAACCATGCACCGGTCGCACGTTCATGGGAGATAAAAATAGGAAATCATGGGAGACATTCACGGAAACTATGATAGACATATCATTCACGCAAAACACAAAACCTTCACCGCACTCCCTTCCCGCAACGCTGCTGTCTTCCTCCCAGGCCCTCCCTGCTCCCGTCGGCGGCAGCGCCCACCAGCAGCCGCCCCGTACTCATCGCTGGTCAGACATGCCGAGTCCCCCATGGAGACCTGAAGACGCCGGCGGCTTCACCATCGAGACACGTGGTTGAGTGGGTGCGGCTTCCCTTATCTGCATCAACCATTGCCAAGGCTACCAGGTCTACCTCCTTATGATTACTTATTATTTCTTTGTCAACACCTGATACTATATTGGCATGATTACAATTTGATATTTCATTAAAATGTTTGAAAGAGAGGGTAAAGGCGGGATGCGCGCGGATAGAGGATAGAGGATATTTCTTATCAAACTATCATACCTGGCCATCAGGAAAATCACCTCTGTAAACCCGGCCAGTGAGACCTTCACCAATAAAACATTCTTCATTAAAGTCCCTGGTAGCCCCTAGAATGTCCGCAGCTGGAAACTGTTTTGCAGTTAGAAGGTTTTTAGATGCCTTGAACCAACTTTTTATTTTGGGAACTCTTTCAGATGTAATTCATTACTAGAGGAAGTATCACTGCCAATCAATAGAGAACTCCAAGAGTACAGGACATCATTCGCTTTAGGGACTGTAAAATGGAAAATATGAGTTTTAGTGATGTGAAATAATCTTAGTCTATCTTTTTAAATAAAGAACGCAGCATCAAAGAATGAAAAGCAAACATCTGCACATTGATGCATTTAACAAATGTGCCTTGAAAATAATTAACAGTTCAGGTTTTATGATGAGTCCTAGATTTACAGCTGGGATCCTAGAATTGTAATGAAAATAAAATAGAAGTATAGCTATCCGTATCAGTTACAAATGGATGAAAATTTTATGCTTGAACAATTTAAATTCCCATGTATACCTGTTTCCATATTGGCTGGTAAAGTCTTGGCATGGTTAGAGGTGCTCTTAGGGTTGCATGAACAGCTTTTCTGACTTTTCAAATCCAATCCAACTACATGAGTAAAAAGCAGGATGTCATCTTAAGTCGATCAGCTACTCTATAGTTTGTCCTATGACTAATAGCAAGAGGCACACCAACTGCACATCTGGACAACTATATGAAACCACACGAAACTGAATAAGGCAAACTTTCAGTCTAAAACTAAATGAAGTTGCACGTGCATTGCAGGGAATAAAAAGACTAAGGTAATCCAAGTTTGCAGTGTGTAGTACCTTGACAAAAAAAACAATGTTTTTCATTTGTTACTCACAACAGGTTGTTTGCACCCAATCATCACTTATACTTGAGTATTAATAATCAAAGCACATACCTTATAATCAGCACAAACCTTTTCATAGAAGAAACTGTATAATTTGCACATACCTTATAATCCAATGCATAATTTGGTGACCACATTTTCCATGAACCATAATAATTTCAGACCCAGTGGATTTATTCCACATAATAGTGGTTTCCCTCTGATTTGTGACCCCAGTGGCCTTCAAACCCTGTCTGCATGCACAAATAGTAACACAGATTAGTGTGTTCTCACTGGAGATGGATATTTTTTAGCTCTTTGTAAGTTATAATAACAGGCTACATATGCTCTCAGTAAATTAATGGGAAAAGAATCATGTGGAAGTGGAATACTGAATATCTTTCCTCAAATTTCAGAGAACAGAAGATTTCCTATAAGGAGCAGAAAAAATCATAACAGAGAAATCCTAGATTAATTGCAGTCATACAAAAGATCATAAAACTACATGGTTCATTATGCAAAGTAAATATAAAGTAGTATCACATCACAATTTAAGTAAATTAACCATTTACTCAGCTAAGAAATTGATTATAAAACCATTCATTAAAGTTAGCATATGTTCTGGTATAAGCCTTGTGCTATACCTTTTCCTTGGTTTTACAAGCCTGTCTAAGAATAGCATTCATTTGCTCCACTGTGGTTACTGCCGTCTCATATGATTTCTGAACATCAAGAGGATACAGCTCTACCAGACAGTCAATCAAAAAATAATTATGCTTTGTGTTTCTGTCACTCACAAGCTCGGTACTGCCCAGCTACATATTGTAGGATTTAGTTAAACAGAGATCCAAACATTCAGTTAACAGTGAATCTACTTCTCGTATCATAAGAAATGCCGACGAGTGCAACCTATTTGCCTGAAGTTGCGGGCCATCAAGGTGAACATTTCCTTTTTCATTTATCTGATGCACTCTTTTTCATTTTTGCAGAGTCCTTTAGTTTCTGGAATATTTACAAGGGATAATAATAAGTAGAAATCAGTTAAGCAAATAATGTCTATTTCGTTTTGTTCTAAATCGATCATGAACAGCACCAGCCATTAGCAGGACGTCCCCATCTCCATGACAAAGCAAGTAGTATTGTGGCTCACGTCCTGACTGTGAATTTGACGGTCATTTGGGCATGGTTAAAATTTGTACCCATTTTCCAATTTGAGATGTCTCGATGTCTTTAGCCACACTACTGTTTTTGGTCAGGAGTCCAGGATTGCAGGAACCTGAAACCTGAAACTGAGCACTGAAGTGTTAACCTGAAGCTGAGCACTAAAGTTAACCTTGAGCACTGAAATTACTCTGGTGGTGGTCAGATCAACCTGATCATTGCAAGGGTTTTTTTTATTACTATTTACTAATCTTTCACATCGATAGCTGAATTTTGGCCTATTACAAGTAACAAATCTAATGATTTAGAACTTAAAAAACTAAATTGTTAGTGTAATATAGAACAAATATAATAGAATTTCATATAGCTACATATCATTTCAATTTTGAATCAACGACATCCATGGTTGTACATTAATCATTTCAAAAAAAAAAAACATGATTTATTCTTTTATAAGTATGTTTGTACTTTATTCGTTCCAAGAAAAATAACATGATTTATTTTTATTCTTTTAGAGGTCTCGATGGATACTTCAGATGCAAAAGTTTTGAAGGAGTCTATGGATGTTTTAGAAGGTATCGTGCAAACGGAAACTTCCAAGGAGCACGTAGATACTTCAGATGTGAAGCTTTCTAAGGATATTGTACAACCGAAATATCCATTGAAGAACAAGCCCCTACGGGGCAAAGTACCCGATCTGAGATGAGCCACCTTGTGAGAAGGAAATCTTGGATATGGAGATGTTGGAACCAGAGGGTGTCGCGAGAATGTGATAAAGGTACGACCAATATGACTTCACCAGCCTAATTGAATCAATTGGTAGCTATAACTTAATATGTCTGACCACCAACAGCTCTCCAGAAAGCTCCTCGTGTCATGTCATGAAGCAGATCAAAAAGTCAAGAAAATACAATAAATTGGTTACTCCAGATGTAATCATTTATAGTCTATTGTAATGCTAATGAAAATCATAGAAAGGATGATCTATTTATAAGTATCCAAAAATTGGAACTATTACCTTCGCCATAGAGGTGCCAAAGAAGTGACCAGGAAGCAGCTTTGTCCAGTAAAAGTTGTGCCTTTTGCTGCATAAGTTTATCATCCACCACCCGAAGCTTTCCAGTGGCAGCAGAGAAGACTAACAGTGGTATAGTACTCTGCATACGGCACATCCATATAAACCAAAGAAATTACCAAAAGCCTAGAAGATTTCAGTCATGTAAGGAATTTTGTAGCTCATAATAAACCAGCTCACCTGACACTGACGCATGTAGAATCACCGATGCTTGAAATTCTCTCTCTTTCGTAAAGCGGCGCGTGGACAGGGACAAGCCCAGCCGCGGGGCCATAGGCCATCGGCACCAGCGTGGGGAAGGGTAGGGGAGGCGGAGGGCGCCGGCGGCGCAGCTCCTCCACGGGATTCGATGCGCGGGCTCCGTCGCGGGCGAGCGCCCCTCTACCATGGGACGGCCTCAGGCGCGGGTGAGGCCGCCTGTCCGCCGCGGGCGAGATCTGCCGCCACGAGCGAGCGCCCCTCTGCCATGGGAACCTCCTCGACCGCATGCGTGCTCCTCTCTCGTCCACTCGACTCGACAGCCATCGCCCCCATCCCTGGCAGCTTAGTTCGCATGCAGTGGGCTAGCAAGGTTGGCGTGGGTCGGGATGGGGATGGGGAGACAGAGGAGCTTGCATGGGTTGGGGATTTGAATGGGGAGGCGGCGAGCCTGGCTCTGTCGGGCGGCGGTGGCGCTGGGAAGGGAGGCGGAGGGGAAATGGAGAGATTGGGGAAGGAGACGGCGGAGAAAGTTTTTCGCGGGGTCCAGAGGAACAGTACAGAAGCCGGTGTGGACAGTCTTTAGTGGCCGAGAACACTAGGATAAGGAGAGGGAAAGAAAAGAGTTTTTTTTTTTTTTTTCCTTTTATTTTATATATTATATACGTATATATTATATATATTATTTATGTATTAAGCTCTATATATATGTTAGCAATATTTTTAAGTTTATTCATGTACAGATATAAAAATACCTCATAACTTGGGTTTGAGTAAATAACCTAAATAACTATACTAATTTAAGGTTTAGTTATTTAATTCTACAAAATAAATTTAAAGATTTGATTTTGATTTAATAGTATGTTTAGCAACATTTAAATTTATTATATACATTTATAGAGAGGGAAATGAAATATTCTTTTTTATATTGTATATTTAAATGGTATGTTTAGCAATATTTAAATGTATTACATATATTTTATATAAATCTAAAAAGAAAAAATATAAATAGAATTTTTATATAGATATATATCATTCCAATTTTGAATCAACGACGTCCATGGTTCTACCTTAATCATTTAAAAAAAATAATATAATTTAATCTTTTACAAGTATGTTTGTACCTCAATCATTTCAAAAAATAACCTATTTTTATTGTTCTTTTATAGGTCTCGATGGATACTTCGGATACAAAAGATTTGAATGAGCCTATTGATATTTAGAAGGTATCGTGCAAAAGAAGCTTCCAAGGAGCATGTGGATAATTTAGATGTGAAGCTTTCTCGAGGATATTGTACAATCGAGAAAATTTCATGGAAGAACATGCCCCTACGGTGCAATTACCGATCTTGATGAGCCACCTTATGAGAAGGAAAACTATGATATGGAGATGATGGGACCAGAGGGTGTCGCAACATGTGATACATGTACGACCAATAACTGAACGATACTAATGTGACAAGATGGTATGAATGATACCATCCTATACACTCTCATGTGTACGGGATGGTATGAAGATGCACCGTAACTTACTCGTGGATTTATTGGCGCACTAAATAAATGGATATCGATATATCTTCCAGCCACTATAAAACATTATCTTAGTCGAATTACGAAAAAAAAAAACCCATAAAAATAGAGTTTACAAACCAACGAAATCCATGATTGATTGTGTTACTTTGACAAAAAACTTCGTTAGGATTAAATGTTATTTTAATACCATTGTTTATTTTTATAGTATTGTTATCTTATCATACGATCTATGTTTTTATATAAAATTTGAATTATCCCCCGTAGCAACGCACGGGCATTTAACTAGTCCGAATAAGGTTAATGAAGCCGGGCCGAAGAGAGGTGGGCGGCCCAAGAGGCTTTTTATGGCTTGTGTTTTGGCTTTATGGATCGATGGACATGGACTAGCTTAAAAACGAACAAAGAATGTGTCATTCTTTCTTTTCGTGCATTCTCTCGATTCACCAAGTCTATGGGAAGTCCTCACCCCGCGCTCTGACGCCTTCTCTCGGGAAGTCTTTACGGGTAATCTTTTCGATCTCTCTCGTCTATCTACAATTAAGAGGCGACTCGGGCGCTCGGTCTCGGTTAGGTTTCCCGGCGACGGTGCTAAGGCGGCGGCGGCGGCGTTATAAGGAATAAGGTCCTCTGCCCCCCCGTCTCGGCGGCGCTTCACTCGGTACCCCGGCGAAGAGGCGTGGAGGTCGAGTCGATTTTGTCGGCTCGTGTACGGGAGTTTGAGTCTCGGCGGATCTGTCGTCTCAGAGAGGTGGCGGTCTTTGGCGGCGCTTTTCGTCAATGGTGCGGAGATGGCTGCGGGTGTTGTGGTTTGTAGGAGTGCGGATCGAGCTCAATTCCTCTTCAGTGTGGATCGATGTCGACGACGAGTTTCGGTTCGGGATTGGAGGAACTCAGGGTGTGTCCCCGGCCGACGTTTCTTCAACAAAGATACGTCTCGACCTTAGGGTTGGGCAACTACTGCGGCTCGTTAAAGCTATCAAGCGATAGAGGTCCTCCTAATCTCGGTGGCGGCGGGAGTTCCCGACGGCGATGGGGGGAGTCAGTGGTGTCCGTTGACGAGCTTGGTGTCCAGGGTCGTTCTTATGAATTTTTTGTTTTCTTAGGGACCTTTGTGTAAAATCGTCAGGTGAGTTGTCTTTGTTCCTGCTCTTACGTGTATGCCATTGAGTATGTATGTTTTCCTTAACTGCGTAATATAGATACATGCATGGGAACTCTTCTTGTTGTCGGTGTGCGGCGGTCTCTCATCACCGCCCCCTCTCTCCCGCCATACCTTGGCCATCTCCGACCACTCGGAGGCAGTTGCACGTGTGAGTGCTCCGGATCTCCTTTACCAATTGCCACGAACACCACTAATATTAGGGGTGCATATTGGTGACAACCAGGGTGCGCCTCTAAACCTCTTTAGTTGAAGCATTCGTACTAGTTCTCTACTAGTTTTCTAAAAATTTAGAGAACTAGTACAAATGCTTGAACTGAAGAAGTTTGAAGGTGCACCTAAAAGCTTACCTCTTTGCACCCTTAAGCAACATTCTCCTCCACCTCTTCTACCACTAAGAGCCGCTAACATCCCGCTTTGTTGTCTACTCCATCCGCCCTTAAACAAGTCCCATTCTCACTTGGTGAGGAGTCAAACACTTTTAACATTAACACAAAAGTATTAAAAATATTATTATTTATAGTATTACTTATTTAGATATTTAAATGTTACTAGTATTTTTTTAACAGTATAGTCAAATTTAAGGAAACAAATTGAGTAGAAAAATAGGACACTTGTTTTTGGAACGGAGGCAATAACTTCTTGGCCAAGCTTGCTATCTCTCCACTTTCTAGCAGCGTTTTGTCTATTGATAGTGACACAAATACGGGAAGAAATGTAAAATCACCGAAGTTTCGGCCATAAGTTTTGACACTGATATTATTTTGACTGTTTTTTTTTTTTTTTTTTTTAAATCCTATCTAAACAAAAAAAAAATGACCATTCACACTCTTCGAAGCCTTGACTTCACAAATCACAAATTCCCAGAACCCTGCATACTGCATAGTGGACATCGCCGGCGATGGCGTACCAAGCAACCAAGCACACGGCATGATGTCATCGCCTGAAATCACACAGCACACGACATGATGTCATGTCCTGAAATCACACTGGAATCTAAGATAAGATGTTTGCAAATGTTCGTTCCAACGTTGCGAGTCCAGATTTGTTTTTATCTGCTTCTTGAATATTCAGCCCCAACAAGAACATCAACGAACATAAATGTACAAGTGAGTATTTACAAAGATGGAGTAGCCCAATTCCAGTATGCATATGGACTAATAATATGTTGGGAGCTACAATAAAATTACCATTCTTCCCAACCTTGCAGCTACTTAACCTAACTACATATTTACACTGGACTGTATGCATATCGCCATCATCATCATACAACCATATTTACATTACACTACTGTGAATTGGGAAAATCTAACTAGAGTAAAAACTAATCCAAAACATGTGAAGATTTTACTACCAAACCGAATGCATTGATCATCATCCGTCACGAGTAGAGCTTGATGAGGCTGAAGCTCTGGAACGGCCGGTAGAACTTGAAGAGGTTCCCGAAGATGAACGCCGTGGTGCCAGCGCCGGCGACGTCGGCGTCTTTCCTCGCGCCGGCGCCGTCCCCGGCGGCGGCGAACGGGTTGTTCTTGACCCTCAGCGTGGCCTCGCCGATCTGCGCGCGGATGGCCTCGATGGTCTTGGCCTCCACGGGAGGCCCTGCGGGTCGGACAGGTAGAACGTGTCGACGGCCTCGCCGCCCGAGGACGAGATCTCGGCGCGGCGGATGGTGAGCCCGTTCTCCCGGAAGATGCGGGTGATGTCGGAGAGCAGGCCGGCGCGGTCCCCGTGCGCACCTCCAGCTCCAGCCCCTCCGCGGTGCGCCGCTCGATGGCGGCCTCCAGGCACCGCACGAGGCGCTGCCGCTCGTCCTCGCACTCCACGGCGTGGCCGTCGACGTGCCGGATGTAGTACTCCTGGTACGCGCCGCCGCCGGGCTCCGCGCTCACGGTGCCGTGGTGCACCACGTACTCCATGTCCGTGATGGTGCACACCGTGTCGAACAGAAGCTTGGGACGGTCACGGCACCGGACCACCACGGCGGTGTACCCGCGCTCGGCGCACGGCGTCACCGACACCTCCGTCCGCGGCACCGGCGCCGGCGCCGCGCCGCCGTCGGCCGGCGCAGCATCCGCGGTTCCCTGGTCGTCGAACATCATCTGGTGCAGGCGCCGCTCCTTGTGGAGCGCCAGGCTGCCCGCGCCGGCTCCACCGCCACCGCCGCCGGCGCGGACGTCGCTCTGCCCGCGCAGCAGGTTGCCCAGCCGCGCGCTGATGTCGGCGATGCGTGCCGCGTCCTCGATGGCGCCGGCGGTGCCGGCGTCCGTGACGTGCACGACGGCGGCCACGCGCGTGTTGTGCGTCCACAGCTCCGCGCTCTGGACATCGCAGCCCATGGCGCCGAGCACCGCGCACACCTCGGAGAGCAGGCCCGGGCGGTCCGTGCCGGTGAGCTCGATGGAGGTGTAGTCCTCCGACGGCACGATGCCCACCGTGTTGCGCGCCTCCGGGTAGTACCAGTCATCCGCCTCCAGCGTCTGCAACAAGAAAACAAACAAACTCGATCAGAATCTGAGGATTCCGATGAAGAAACAGCAAAAAAAAAATTTGTGCAAGCAGTCAATCAATTAAATTACCTTCTGGATGTAGGAGATGGTTGAGGCGTCAAGAACCTTGTTGCCGTCACGGTCGGTGACATTGAACACTGAATGAAGGAAGATTACAAAGATCAATTTTTTTTGTTGTTGCTTCAGACATGAATGAATGAAGAACAGAAATACGGGTAGTGATGACTGACCGTCCATGAACCAGTTGCCGTCGGAGGAGAAGTAGGCCTTGCGGATGACGAGGTTGAGGTCGGCGATGACCTGGACGACGGCGAGCAGCGTGCCGTGGCTGTTGACGCTGTCTACCCGGATCACCGTCGCGTCAACGGAGGCCTCGTTGTCGATCACAACCCTGTTAATTTTGCGCTCTTCTTGTCAGAAATCAATCGGACATCCTCTGTTGATTGTTTCTTTATCGAGCAAGAACAGAGGAAACAGAGGACCTCTGTTTTCTTAAGGCTTAAGCATATACCAAGAAGCAAACCGATTGTATGCACAAATTTGATTTGATATGGTATCTCAAGAAACTGAAAACACAAGATACTTGGACAAGAACCGGACAACACAAGGAGACTACAGAAGCTATGAATATAGTATAGTATCATAAAAAAAATATTCAGAGCAAAAATATACAGCCGATGATGGATGAATCAATCAATCACCTGGGTGGGTTCATCCTCCTGACGAGCTTGGCGTACTCGTCGTGGTCGTCCATCCTCGCCGCCACCGCCGCCATGAGAGCCATGGAAACCGAGCCCTCACTCGCATCAACAGCTCCAGACACGCAGCCGAGACCAAGAGCGAGCGCCGAGCAAGCCAATAAGCTGCTGCTCCCTCCTCAGGCTCGTCGTGCCGGCTTGGCCCGGACAAGCAGGGGGACGACGGCTCTGGACTCTGGTGGTGGTCGTGGCGTCCGGACTCCGGAGGCGACGATTCTACTCTCAAGATGGAGTGGTGACGCTGATGCACTCCTCTACGTGTCTGCCGGGGTAGGAGGATATTTATATATGGCAAGGTTAGATTTTGCTACTAAGCTGGTTAATCTGATAACCTCTCGATTCCGGTATAAGTATATTTTTGTATTCTTGCTGTTGGTTTGTCCCCTCGTGCTTCATTTGCTGAAATAATTACAAGTTTTTTTTTTCAAAACACAAAAATAAATGGAGAAACTGTTTGGAGGTGGTACTTTTCAGGATCATCATCAGAAGTGCAGGATAGTTTAAACGCCACTTGATCCCACTACCTTTCTCTCTCCATGCTTCTGAGTTTATTTATTTTTATTTATTTACAGATGGGAGTGAGCCAGTGACAGTAACTGCGACGATGTACATTGGTTTACAGGATCATAGGATTTGTGTTTTCTTAAAGAAGAAAATGTCAATGAAAAGGTATCATCAAGATATATATTTTTATTATTTTTGATATGTAGTGCACAAAATAGTTATACAGAGTAGAAGAATCAATGCTCTGAAAGAAAAGACTCAAAGAGTAGGTACAAAAAAAAAAAATATAATACGAGTCAATAGTCCAATAACCCAACTAAATTCAGGAGGATTAGGAAGAAATCGTAATCAAAAGAAATGTGATAGAGAAAGTAACTTGAGAATATATATTTCTGGTTAGCTGGTGATTGGTGGCAGGTGACTGGTGACTGGTGAGGCGGCTTCCCTCTTGCTACAGGGATACGCCAACACCAAAAGGCACCATTTGTTCCTTTATGTGTTTTCCTCGCTACCATTTCAGTCATGAGTAAAATAAGCAAATGATGAAAGGGTGTCTCCTTACCTTCATCACTACAAAATGCCCGGTAGGCCGGGACGTCATTTTGGCAATCTTTGAATAGTATATTTTGACTCACCCTTCCTTAATAAACAAATTTAAACCATCCAAATACTCTGTAGCTATATATGGCCACTATAACCAGGAAATATTCTCGCGTAAAATAAGAAACACAAATGATTGATTGCGAGCTGTATTTCCCGGCAAGCGGCAAATATATCTTGTCATATTTTACACGGCTATTAGAAATAGTCAGGCACATCTTTACTGAGAATATTTAATTAACTACATAGTACATGTTTCAATGAAGTTTCATTTTGATAATATCAACAACATGAATTTTCATCATGAAGAACTGAAGAAGAAGTTCTTGTATGACCATAGCCACATGTTTTACTGGAGAGATGTGCCCCTGATTTGCTTATCTAGAGTGGAGTGCCTACCACCAAAGAGTTGCGTAAATTTCAAAGTAACCAAGGCCATCACTAATTCTTATCATCGATCCCTGTGGCTTTTCAGGAAACCCAAAAGCCATCCATTAGTTGTTTTTTTTCCTTGTTCTCTTCTCGATGAAGGAAGAGTAGCTGGACGGCCACCTTCCACACATATGCACGCTGGCATTGGTGGAAATTTAACTTGAAATGAGCTCGTTGCCTGCTGCCTTTTGGAGCCTTTTTGACTAGTAGAAACGTGGAGAATTTTCGCTTTGAAAAAATATGTGGTGGGGTGCAGAAACGACTGAATAATAATATAGTCAGGTCGATCGATCGCGGATCGCCTAATACCACCCTTTGCTTTTCCTAGCTTTTTTTGTATACGAAGAGTGTGTTGAAAGGAGGAAGAGGAGGAGGTTGACGGCAAAAGGAACGCCAAAGCCGGTCGTCGTCGTTGTCCGATCCATTAGAATCTCCACCGATCGTAGAGTTCTCCGGATTAAGATTACCTAGTTTTGGCGGCTCTCTGTCGTTCTGTAGTTCACAAAAAGTTTTAATCTATGTCAGGTTTATTGCGAATCTCTTCCTTATTTGAGTGGTAGAGAAATCCTCATTTAGAACTAATAAAACACTGTGAACCTGAATTTGGAAGGAATATGAATACGGGCAAGAGGTGGCGTCCTTCTAGAAACATTGAGTGTAGAGCATTATTAGTTCAAAAGCATCACGAGAAACATCCATAGTTTTGACTGGGAATACTATATTATTAGCAACGGCCCTTCGTTTGTTTAATTGCATGCCCGCAAAATAGGTTTGACGCTGAGTCTCTTTATGTTTGGTTGCTAGTTTGTAGCTAGGTTTTTAGCCTAGGATTTGATCGATGTCTCATTCGCCTCTTCTTGCCCACCATGTTTTTATTACTAGGAGTGCCTCTCTACCGCAAACCTTTCTTTGTGAATTACACAAGTACATAGTACATACACATACGCTCACATGTACACGCACTCTCATCTGAAACTGTGGTTTGAATGCATAGGTGGGGAAGCTCTCCACTCCGTTTTGTTTTCAAAAAAAAAAAAAAAAAAAATGTACACGCACTCACCTCTATCAACACATGTACGCAACCTTATCCCTGTGAGCACCTCCGAAAGATCATGCCGGCACATCTCAAGATTGACGAAGTCACCATTCTTATCTTGATGGCAAAATCTTGTAGTCTTGTCACAAGATTTCGGTTCTTTTCGCATAACAACTTTAACAATCTAATTAAAAGTATGCACATTTAGTAATATTATGCCTAGGGGGTAATTTGAGCGGTTTTGGAAAGTTTAGGCGTAGAAAATCGGGTTTCATAGTTTGAGGGGTGAAGTAAACCACCCTCAATAGTTGAGGGGTTACGTAGATTTTTTTCCCATAACAAAAGGTTAAATAATTTAAAATAGATGGTGTAGAAAACAAGCATGCTCCCAAGCAAGTTAGCATCCAAATAACAGTAACACCAAATAATATTACTAAATTCCCCCTTTCCATCGCCTAGTAAAAAATAACCAGCAACTCTATGCCCTTGGCGCCAAAAGAGAGGTTATATATGTTGACCACCGAGCGCCGAGTCTTGCACTGGAGTACAAAAGCGATAAAGCCAGGCCTAACTTGCACGGCTAAGCAAGTTTAGGATTCTCTAGTACTAACTATTAAGTGGCACAAATAAATTAAGCCTACTGTCACTTTTTTTTTTCAGCCTGCATGTTGATCATTCTCTATTCACATATTGTTTTCTGAAAGGATCTAGTCACTTATTGTGGATGGTAAGCATCCTAAGGTATAGCTAGCTACACCTAACAATCACAGGTGCCACACGTATATTCGTATCCAGGTGGAGAACCTCTTCCTGAGAGAATATATGAATAAAAACATGTTACATGTGAAACATACAGAATGATATTGCAGCCTTATTTCTACAATTGAAGGTGCCCTGATGAGGTTTAATAATTTGTTTTGGTCACAAGGGCACTACCACTACACTACTGATATTTAGGTTCTTCAAACCAGTCTCTGTTGCTCTTCACATATTTCTCACCCACTCGCAATTTTAACTGAAATTTGATAGCAATAGGATACTGAACCATCCATCGAAGCAGCAGTATGGTTTCATGCAGTCCATCTGGGCAACATCCTCATCCTCTCACGATCATCAGTTGGTCAAGGAAAAGTCCTGCAAGTGGTCATCATTTATGAAGGATGGTTTTCTCCTTTGTTGACCCTGAACTAACTAAAAGAGAGCCCCTTCCATGATGGAGCTTCCACAGGCAAGTGGGCAATTAATCAAAACACGTAGGATTGTAAGGGACCAAACCACATGTTTCAATTTTTTTCTCAGTATACTTGGACAAAAATGTCATGTTTTTGGTGGAAAAAATGCAGCACATCAATTCATTATGTACTCCACCTAGAAATCAACAATTAATTAGTTTTGCAAGTGGTTGCCCAATTTGCATCCTTGCAAACTACATTTCCCTTGACAGGAGCCTCTCACCAATATACCTCCGCAAGCTGGGAGCCAAGTTTCATGCTGGATATAGTAGCAGTACTACTTCTTGATCATAAAAATATTTTATATAATATAATACTCTACATACGAAGATCCAGCAGAAGGGTCCCTCAGGGTTTTTCATGCCGCCTATTCGTTAGAAATTATTTATTTAGGACTCAAAAATTATGTTTTAAATTAATGATCTTGAAATTCATAGTTTTTTTAAAAAAATCTCAAATGATCTAGGATGAAAAATGATCAAAGGCAAAAGTGGAAATCTTGATGAGATCTAATACTTTGTAGTTGACATATTCTTCATTTGAGTTTAGTTAGGGCTTCAAATCTTTACTTCAAAATATGGTAGAGTAAATACTAGGGAATGTTTCGCTGTTAAATCCACTACTGGAGGCTGAGCCTCTACCGAGCGCTAAAAGCGCTCAGTAAAAGGCCTAATAGCGCTCGGTGGAGGCACTACCGGCGCGCTCGGTACCAGCCCCCGGTGAAATTTTAAAGCGGGAAAAGAGTGTACCGAGCGCTCAAAAACGGCCCCTCGGTGCAACCCGTGCCAAAGCGCACCGAGGGTTCGGCCCCCCTCGCAAAACACGGCGTCCACGTCGACGGCGTTTGCCACCGTCGACGTCAACTACACCGAGGGCCACCTCAACTACCCTCTCGGTGCATTTTTTAAAAAAAACTTGGAAAACATTATCTACCGGCGCCCAGTCGGAAGGGTGCTCGGTAGATTCAAAAATTAAAAAACCACGGACACCGGCTGCACCAGGGGCCAACTCATCCATGCGCTCGGTGTAATATGGTCGTTTCCGAGGGGCGTGGGCGCGCTTGGTGAAAGCGACCATATTACACCGAGCTGGTTTCACCGGCGCTACCATCGGTGTACACGGGAACATGGGGTTCCGGGCCCCATCTCCCGCATTCACCGAGCACTACCCTCGGTGTAGCGTCTGTGCCGAGTGTCCCGCTCGGTGCAAGTGACCCCATTTTTTTTTTTTATTCCTGTTTTTCTTGTCCACCTTTACAAATGAAACATACGAGATCACATATATTTGACATCCATGCACTAATACAACTCATTCATCACGTATATATCACATACATGATCGAAACATAGATTAATTAGTCTAATATCCGGCACAAGTCTAGTTACACCGATACAACTCATAGTCATCAAGTTTGAATGTACTCAACAAAACCAACAACAAAACCTAGAGCCTAATGGGTTAACTGCTTATTTGGTGGAGCTTGCACCGGCAATGGGTGGTCCAAATTAGCAATGTACTTTCGGCATAGGAAGCATCTGCGGCTGCTCTCGTCGCGAAACTTCTTGTGACTGTTACGGAAAACCACTCACCTGCTCATTGCATTTTGCCCGGCTGTCATAGACTCGGGGAATGACCCCACGGTATACAACATACCAAGCCATAGCCTTAAAAATGTAGAAGCAAATGTTAGTCACGGTTTGATAACAAATATAGATGGGGCCTGTCGACACCTGTTATAGCATAATATTAATAGTCAACTAAACATGAGATAAGGGCATAAAATGAATATCAACATAAGTCTAGGGGTTTAACTAACATAATTCCACGAGCTTTGGTGATTTATATATTTTCGAGGGGACTTAATGGATAAATGCGAGAGAAAAATGGAGAAAGTTAGGAATATACATCCCATACGATGACAAGACTTGACCGTGAAGTAACTCAACCCGAAAAGTGGACTAAAACATTCTAGAAGGTACCGGAGGACACCGGAAGAAACGGGATCTTTGAGGTGGCATGCCACCACTGGCGCCCGCCAGTGCCAACTAGGCCGGCCGCCAGGCTGGGGCCACATGTCAGCCTCAGCTTTGTATGTCGGTTTACCACCGACCTTGAGGTTGTATCTACACCTTTATTGAAGGTCGGTTTGATCCAATGGTCATCGTTCATCGCCAAGGCCTATATAAGAAGACCCCCTGACCCCAGGGTTAAACCCTAATTCATTCTATCTCATTCTATTCATTATCTCTCAGTTGTAGAGGTGTCCCAATGTAAAGATAACCTTTCTCTGGGATTAGTGAATTAGAAGTAGATTAGTAGTAGATTAGCCATGTAATTATAAGTAGATTAGACATATAATTAGAACTAGATTAGATCTAACTTAGATCTAATCAAAAGTAAAGGAGAGTGGAGCTATGCTCCTGTTCTGGAGATGTCTTCAGAGTATGGTATGTCTTTGTATCTTCTCTACAAGACTTATGATTCATATCTTTATCTTCTCTATTCACTTCCATGCCTTTCATATATGGTTAAGTATAGTTGTTATGCTATTGCATGGGATCTCCGTCGTATTGAGGACTCTAGTTATTCATGGTAGCTAGAGTAGTAATCGATAGTGTAGACTTGGTGTCTAGGCTATTGGTTACCCGAGGTTGCGCCCAAACCTACGGATAGTTGTGGTAGCCCCAGGGGTGTGACACCTGTCGGGGCCTTTGTAGTCCACCCACGTATGGGTTGGTGTTTTCGTGGAGAGCTTTTTAGGCAGCCTTCTCCCAACTACCTTCTTCCCAGTCTTTCTCGAGAGTTGGAAAGGAACTGTTGCTCCAAAGTGCATTAGTGTAATTGCTATCATAGAACCTAAGTAATAGAAAAGTACCTAGGAACCTTGATCTCTCTCTTTGACCTCTTGATTAGTTTAGTTATTCTTTGATATCTTAGGTAGGTTATTATTTTATGCTTTGATATCAACTTATCCTTTATCAATTACCCCCTCACTATAGTCTAGTGGTTTGCTAAGTTAGTAGATACATGATTGTGACTTATTAGAATTCTTGAGCCAAAGCTTCCCCTGTGGATACGATACTCTAGAATACTCATCCTAGGGAAAAGCTACAATGGTAGGTGTTACGTAAACTGCGAGAATCCTTCATATTCTTTTAGCACTTAACAAATGCCAACGAGGGCCTCGGCATAATATAGTGTAGCCTATACGCTAAAACGAGCATAGAGCCTCTCACCTCCCCTTGATGCTCTCACGAACATGAACAAGTGAGGATCATGGAGAAAGTGAGAAGCTCTATGTTCTTTCTGTTGAGCTTGGCAGCATAAGCTTTTGCATCACAAAGGCCAAGCCATAGCCTTTTAAAAGTAGAAGCAAATGTTAGTCACGTTTTGATAACAAATATGAGGTAATATAGATGGGGCCTCAAAGATAAGATAGTGTAGCCTTACGCTAAAAAGAGCATCGAGCCCCGAACCTCCCCTTGATGCTCGAACATGAACAAGTGAGGACCATGGAGAAAGTTCGTAGCTCCATGTTCTTTTCGTTTAGCAGCGGCATAAGCTTTGCATCACGAGGCCAAGTCCAAAATGAGATAGGAGAACAACGAGAATGAAAATATATCATAGGTCGCTAAAAAGAACATAGTTACATAAAGGGACTCGATCATAGGTGCACATTGATCATCCTTTTGCTGCCAAAGCAATTTCATGGAAGTCATGGAACCGGATTTGCATCCATACCCGACTATCAAGGAGCCATGGAACTCGACTCCATTATTGCTTGGGTATGGATGTCGATCCGCGGTTTGATGACCACCATGAGGTAATAACGATAATGCGGCTCAGATTCATGGCACTAACATCACGGTCACAAAATGTAAGCATTTCAGAACCAATTGTCAAAAAATAAGGCATCATTGCATTCGAGCCGATATATAAGCCCAAAATGAGATAGGAGAACAACGAGAATGAAAAATATATAAGAGCAAAGCTTCCATAGGTGTGGCAAGAAAAGGAGGTAGCCTCGGTTTTTCAAGTAGGTTTGTATCATAGCTTTGCTAAAATGAACATGCTACTCCGCACCTCCCCTTGATGCTCTCGGACCATGAACAAACGAGGATCATGGAGAAAGTGCGGGCGGCATGTTCTTTTGATGGCGGCGGTAAAAACTTTGCATCACAGGCCACCATTGCATAAAGGGACTCGGTCATAGGTGCACATTGATCATCCTTCTTTGCCAAAGCAATTTCATGGTAGCCATGGAACCGTGGCTCGATCCATTCCGGCTATGAGGGAGGCACCGGCCCGACTCCATCATTGCACGGGAATGGGCGTGAGCTACGGTTTGATGACCACCATGAGATAATAAAAGATAATGCGGCTGATTCATGGCACTAACATCACGGTCATAAAATGTAAGCATTTGAGAACCAATTGCATCATAGGCCACCATTGCATCATAGGAAGCGATATATAAGCATAGCCTCGAATTAAATGCCCTTTTCTTTAATATTTAAACTTGGAGCATAAGGACCAATAGATACTTTGAGTTCATGGGCGCCATGAAACCATGTGACAAATCCGGCCCTAGCCATCAGGTCATCGAGGTGGACAATAGTTGCTAGGCATGGATGTATCACATGGTTCGATGTGAGCATGAGAACATAAACAGTCCTAGCATGCATGGAAGTCTCTCCTTTGGGCATTGTAAAGCATCATAGGCATAAAGGTCAAAATTTCGACCACAAGCATTATGACCACTCCACCATCACGACCTTTGTTCGATCCGACCACAACCATCGTGACCACTTTCGACCACAACTAGTGGTAGCCAAATACCTCACCTTTCTTTGGCGGATCGGGGTGTGGTCCTCCTCGTTGCCTTCTTGCGGCAAATCGGGGGTGGTCACGGCGGGGGGCACGATCCTCCTCCTCGTTGCCTTCTTGCGGCGGGGGTGTGGTCGTGGCGAGGGCACGGTCTTGCTCCTCGTCCCCTCCTTCCCTACTCCGTCCTCCTCCTCTTCCCCTCCTTCCCTCCTCCACCCTCCTCCTCCCCTACATCCCCGGGCGGGGGGCGGCGGGCTAGGGAGCCGGCCGGCGGCCTTGGGGGAAAAGGGCGGCGCTTGAGGCGGCGTGGGGTGGTGAAAGGTCCTAATGGCTAGAGGGGGTGAATAGCCTATTAAAATTTCTACAAACACCACTAAACAAGGCGGTTAGTAAATAAGACGGGCGTAGCACAAATGCAAATGCTCGAGCTAACTATGCAAGCCTCCTAACAATTCTTAGCAAGACTAATATCTCTAGTCACACACCAAGGCTAGGTTGCTAAGTTACTCCTAGGTGGACAAGTAATTCTAACTAGTTCTACCACTAGGAGCTAACAAGGCTAAGCAACTACTCAACTAAGCACCCTAACAAGAATACTACCAAAGTAATGCAAAGGAGTGCTAGAATACAATACCACCGCGGAGTGTAGAGGATGAACCCAATCACCGTGTGCAATGAGAAATCTCCAACGAGCTCAAGACAATAGACACGATGATTTTTTACCGAGGTTCACGTGCTTGCCGGCACGCTAAGTCCTCGTTGTGGCGACACACTCACTTGATGTTGCTAAGCTTAATGACCGGTGTCAAATCCCCAATGGGAGCTCAAGCAACAAACACAAGAGAGGGTCCAACAAGCCACGAGCAATCCACTAGTGCTCCTTTCGCGAATCTCCCGGGGTAAGGAACGACCCCTCACAATCACCACCGGTGTGGCCTCAAACAAGCTCCACTTGAGCTCAACACCGCCTCTTGCTCCAAGCCGCTAGGGAACCAAGCAAATTCCCAAGAAAACAAGAATCCCGCGGCTTCTCCAAGGATGAAGTGCCTCTAGATGCAAGACTAATCAAGCAATGCACTTCTATCACTCTCAAACTCACTCAAGATTCGAAGTTAGAGTGAAGAGATGAGTGGAGAGGAGTCTCACAAGCTCACAAGTGTGTAGGAGTGTTCAAATGTACAAGAGAGGGGTCCCAATACCGGCCAAACCAATATATATAGACCCCCTCACGAGATAGAGCCGTTGGACTTCAAAATGGGCTCTCTCTGGGGGTGGCCGGACCACCCAGGGACGGACCCCGTCCGGGTCGGTCAGCGTCCGGTCCGCTTCCGGTCGCTACCGACAAGGCCATCGGGCCCACACGGCTAACGGTAACTAACCGAGCGTCCGTCCGCGGGGGTCCGGTCAGCACCGGGAAGCGTCCGGCCCCGGCGTCCGATCCACGGCGTCCGGTGTTTTTCAAGGCTGCGAGCTCTCTGCCGGACGCGACCGGCCGGAAGCGTCCGGTCGGTCGCGTCCGGTCGGCACCTCGCGGCGTCCGGGCGCCTACGGACAGCAGCATCTTCTTTCTTTTCTTTGCTCTTTGCTTCCAACTTGCCGCCTCTTGCCATGGGTTGCCAACACGTCCAAGATGATCACGTTATCACCAATGTTAGCACGTCGAGATGTTAGGCAAGATCGAAGTTAGTGCTCTCATGTCCTAAATGCAATATGCAAGTCAATTGGACCTAGAAGCACTTCATGCAAGGATTGTCGCGGCATCCCCTCTTGATAGTCGGCTATCTATCCTATAATGTGATCACACGCTCTATCGTGTCTTGATCACCGAAAGGAAAACCCTATCAAGTATACCTTTGCCTTGATCTCGGGTTCCTCTCAAGCCGATCATCGAGCTTGACGATCCATCATGTCCACCACCATTGTCCATGTTCATGATCATCATGCTCCTTGTCATCCTTCTAATCCTTTCTAAAGTCATACACTTAGAGCAAGGATTAGTCCACAAGTGTCGTCATCAATTTCCAAAACCAAACATGAGATTTCAATCTCCCCCTTTTTGGTAATTGATGACAACCAACTCACAAAGATAAGAAATAAATTCAATTTAACTTGAATTGCTTGCCCATTAGAGTTTTGAACAAAAGTCAAGGAATGGACAATCATTTCAAGGTTCGGTTTTTGGTAGTAGTGGCTCCCCCTACATATGTGCTTCCATGTGTTTGGTTCAATTTTGGCACATATGTTGGATAGAAATCATGGGGAGAGATACTAGTACCAAAAGAGATGCTAAGGTTATAGAATTTGGACCTTTGAAGCGTGAAACCATCGGAGTCCTTAGCATCATGTATCTAGACATTCATCAAAAACTCAACATACCCCATGAGATCAACATTATAGGCTAAAATGTGAGCTTTGTCTAGATACAACCTATGCATGCTAGTTGGTCAATACAACAATCAATTTTCAAAAACTAGCATACACCAAGCAATCATGTATATTGAATTTAAATTTCCAATGCAACATCACATTATGATCATGCACATACAAATGCACAAATAGTCTATGAGCTTGCTCCCCCTATTTGTGTGATCTTTTACAACATCTTTGTGACTTATTTCTCCCCCTTTGTCAACAATCACCAAAAAGGTGTAAATGAGAGAAATTAAGTCAATCAAAGTATCACATGTGGTCTCATCTAGATCACTTGCCTTTCCATGTATTCAAGTTTGAACCAAGGACAAGCTTTTTCACACCTCATATACATAAGGGTTATCTTGCACCATGTTAGAATACACATCAATAGCTCATTTTCTAGAGTTGACACTAGGATTGCAAGCACATAAACATGTCATATGCCACCACTAGTTCATAAAAACATTCAAAGCAATAGTGGTGCCACACATACAATGAAATTATTTTATTTACCATGAATGAGCCTATTAAATTGCATGATGTCTAGATGCACTAACAAGTCCTTAGCAAGTATGAATGCCATGACAACCAACTTTTACCTTGGGTGTTTGTCGAAGGAGAGGCATGTCATATAAGTGGGGTGCATCAACTCAAGTTGGAGAAGTCAATAATGTTCAATTCTCCCTTTAGCATGCAAAACCTCTTCTCATCAAGTGGCTTGGTGAATATGTCGGCTAGTTGATCTTCGGTGCCAATGCTCATGATACAAATGTCACCCTTTTGTTGATGATCTCTTATGAAGTGGTGCCTTATATCAATGTGCTTTGTTCTTGGATGTTGAACCGGATTTTGAGTCATCTTTCTAGCACTTTCATTGTCACAAAACAATGGAACTTTGTCAAATTTGAATCCAAAATCCTTCAATGTTGACTTCATCCAAAGCAATTGAGTGCAACAACTTCCCGCACTAATGTATTCGGCTTCGGCGGTTGAAAGAGCAACACTATTTTGCTTCTTTGAAGACCATGATACTAGTGACCTTCCAAGGAATTGACATGTGCCACTTGTGCTCATTCTATTTATCTTGCATCCTCCATAATCGGAATCCGAATATCCAATCAAATCAAACTTGGATCCCTTTGGATACCATAGTCCAACATCTTGTGTGCCCTTCAAGTACCTCACAATTCTCTTTGTTGCTTTGAGGTGACTTTCTCTTGGATCGGATTGATATCTAGCACACATGCCCACACTAAATGCTATGTCCGGTCTTGATGCGGTTGCATAGAGCAAGCTTCCAATCATGGACCTATACTTCTTTTGCTCAACCATGTTGCCACATGGATCGGGGTCAAGGCTTCCATTTGTTGCCATTGGTGTGGACATTGACTTGGCATCTTGCAAATCAAACTTCTTGATCATGTCTTTGATGTACTTGGTTTGACTAATGAATGTGCCATTCTTCATTTGCTTGATTTGGAGACCAAGAAAGAATGTGAGTTCTCCAAGCATTGACATCTCAAACTCATTAGCCATCATCTTAGCAAACTCTTCACAAAACTCTTGATTGGTTGACCCAAAGATAATGTCATCAACATATATTTGCAATACAAACAAGTCTTTGCCAATTTTCTTGATGAAGAGTGTGGTGTCCACCTTGCCCATCTTGAACCCTTTAGAGAGAAGAAAATCTCTCAACCTTTCATACCATGCCCTTGGTGCTTGCTTCAAGCCATACAAAGCCTTCTTCAACTTGTAGACATGGTTGGGATACTTCTCATCTTCAAAGCCCGGTGGTTGCTCCACATACACCAACTCATTGATGAATCCATTCAAGAATGCACTTTTCACATCCATTTGATAGAGCTTGATGTCATGTGCACATGCATAGGCAAGCAAGATTCTAATTGCTTCAAGTCTAGCAACCGGTGCATAGGTCTCTCCAAAGTCAAGACCTTCTACTTGTGAATACCCTTGAGCTACTAGCCTTGCCTTGTTTCTCACAACAATTCCATCTTGATCTTGCTTGTTCTTGAAGACCCACTTGGTTCCAATCACATTGTAGTTCTTTGGCCTTTCCACCAATTCCCATACATCATTTCTCTTGAAATTGTTCAACTCTTCATGCATGGCATTGATCCAATCTTCCTTCTTGAGTGCATCTCCAATGTTCTCCGGCTCTTCTTGTGCAACAAAGGCATGATGTGCACAAAAAGATGCTAATCTTCCTCTAGTGATCACTCCACTATTGATGTCACCTACAATTTGATCAATTGGATGATCTCTTGCTATGTTAGATGGTTGCATCACTTGCACTTGATGACTAGGATGAGGAGTTGGACTAGCTTGTTGCTCTTGAGCTTGATCTTCATCTTGAGTGCCACTAGTGCTAGCTTCATTTGCACCAATGTCAACCGATGTGGTAGGCATTGGGGTGTCTTCTTCATCTTGCACTTGCCTAGGCCGAATGTCACCAATATCCATTGTCCTCATTGCATTCTTCAAGTTGGAACCACTCACATCATCATGATTTTCAACTTCATTTTGAGAGCCTTGGGTTTCATCAAATTCAACATCATGAACCTCTTCAAGTTTGTCACTACCCAAGTTCCAAACTCTATATGCTTTGCTTGTGGTTGAGTATCCAACTAGAAAGCCTTCATCACATTTCTTATCAAACTTGCCCAATCTTGTGCCTTTCTTGAGAATGTAGCATTTGCATCCAAAGACTCTAAAGTAACCAATGTTGGGCTTCCTTCCATTGAGTAACTCATATGGTGTCTTTCCAAGCATACCATGGCAATATAATCGGTTGCTACAATAGCAAGCCGTGTTGATTGCTTCGCCCAAAAGGAATGGCTAACATTGTATTCACTAAGCATTGATCTTGCCATTTCAATCAAGGTTCTATTCTTTCTCTCAACTACACCATTGGATTGAGGAGTGTAGGTTGGTGAGAATTGATATCCAATTCAAGCTCATCACACAACTCTTCAATTCTTGTGTTCTTGAATTCACTTCCATTGTCACTCCTAATCTTCTTGATGGATGTTTCAAATTCATTTTGAACCCTCTTGACAAATGTCTTGAAAAGCTCAAACACATCATTCTTGTCATGCAAAAAGAACACCCATGTGTATCTAGTGTAGTCATCAACTATGACAAAACCATACTTGTTGCCACCAATGCTTGAATATGATGTTGGCCCAAACAAGTCCATGTGTAGCAACTCAAATGCCTTGCTTGTACTCATGATGCTCTTGGTTGGATGTGCATTGCCATGTTGTTTGCCGGCTTGACATGCTCCACAAGGTTTGTCCTTCTCAAACTTCACATCTTCCAAGCCTCTAACCAAGTCATTTTTCATCAACTTGTTCAATTGCTTCATCCCAACATGACCAAGCCTTCTATGCCACAACCACCCTTTGCTAGCCTTGGAGAGTAGACATGTTGTCAATTTGGCTTCTTTGGACTTGAAATCAACAAGGTAGAGATCACCATATCTAAATCCCTTGAAGATCATATTTGCACCATCACCACTAACCACTTCAACTTCTTGACTTGTGAATATGCATTTGTACCCATGGTCACAAAGTTGAGAGACCGACAAGAGGTTGTAGTCAAGATGATCAACTAGCAACACTTTTGATAAGCTCTTTTCTTGAGTGATAGCAATCTTGCCTAGCCCCAACACATTGCCTTTCTTGTCATTGCCAAAAGTGATTGACTCATACTCATCAATGCCCTTGATGCTAATTTTCTTGAACATATGAGAATCCCCGGTCATGTGTTGAGTGCACCCACTATCCATTATCCAATGCTCTCCTCCGGCACGATAGTTAACCTACAAAAAGAAATCAATTCTTTTTAGGTACCCAATGTTGCTTGGGTCCTTCAAGGTTAGTCACCAAGGTCTTTGGTACCCAAATGGCTTTCTTCCTTGAGCCCATCCATGGTGCACCAATGAACCTAGCACGAACACCATTGTCTTTCTTCACAAGCATATAGAAATTATCAAGCTTGATGGAAGAAACATTGGCTTTCTTGTTCATGCACTTGTGCTCTAAGTGACCAACTTGCTTGTAAGCTTTGCAATAGCTACCATTGTTTTTCACAAAACGAGTCTTGTGAACCACATAGGCGGCCTTGCCTTTCTTGGGGATATAGCCTAAGCCCTCCTTGTATAAGGATGCCCTTTGGCTACCCAAGCACATAAGCAAGCGGTCCTCACCACCATAGGCCTTAGCCAAGGAGTGATTGAGCTCCTTTACTTCCCTCTTTAAACATGCATTCTCATGAATAAGCATAGGGTTGTCATTATCTTCACTAGAGATGGATATGCTAGTGATAGAGCTAGTGGAGGTCTCACACTTGGGGTTTGATTCATCAACATGAATATCACACATGATGCTAGCATTGCATGTACTAACATCTTCCACAACTTGGCACAATTTGTGCTCATCTAGTAGAGAGGAGTGAGCTTTCTCTAGCTTAGAATGAGATCTCTCAAGCGTCTTATGGTCTACCTTTAGACTCTCATAAGATGCCCGAAGCTCATCAAGTTCTTGCTTAAGGCTCTTTATTTCCTTACGCAAGCCCTTGGCCTCCTTCCTACTATCCTTGTACATGTCAATACTATCATCAAGCATGGTTTTTAATTCTTCCTTAGTGTAAGTTGGCTCCTCATCATCACTATCACTATCACTATCATCATCATCTTTAGTGATAGATTGTACCTTAGTGGCCTTAGCCATGAAACATGATGAAGGAGTGTCGAAGAGGGAGATCTTGTCATGCATGGCAAGGTGAGCTTGTCCCTTCTTCTTTTTCTTGTCCTCCTCTTCATCACTTGAAGAAGATGAGCCATCACTATCCCACATAGCCACATGGGACTCATTCTTCTTCTTGGGCTTCTTCTCCTTCTCATTCTTGGCATCATTATTCTTTCTTGCCTTCTTGATGCCCTTCTCATCATCACTATCATATGGGCACTCCGCAATCAAGTGACAATCATCATGGCAACGAAAGCATGTCATGTTGCCTTCATTCTTGCCATCCTTGGTCTTCTTCTTGAATGATTTCTTCTTCTTGTTCTTCTTCGATGAGATATAGCTCTTCTTCACATACTTGCCCAATTTCCTCACAAAGAGGGCCATGTGCTCATCAATCTCACTTCCACTAGTAGAAGTGCCATCCTCTTCATCACTTGATTCTTCCTTCTTCTTCTTGCCCTTGGATGATGAGCTAGCCTTGAGTGCCAAGCTCTTCTTGTCCTCTTTCTTCTCTTCTTCCTTGACCTTCTTGTTTGCCTTGTTGATGAGCTCTTGCTTCTTCTTGTCATCTCTATAGGAGTCATCGGTCATGACCTCATCAAGCAATTGGTTTGGGGTCAAGTCCTTCAAGTTTGTCCTCACAAGCACGGTGATGAACATCCCAAACCTCTCCGGCAAGCATCTCAAGAACTTCATGTTGAAGGTCTTGTCCTTGATCTCTTCTCCAAGTGCGTTGAGATCATTCACCAATACTTGCATACGGTGAAACATCTCCGGCACACTCTCATCATCCTCCATCTTGAAGCTATTGAATTGCTCAAGCTTGATATAGGCCTTTGCTTGCTTGACACCGGTGCCCTCAAAGCATTCTTCTAGCTTCTTCCAAATGTCATGAGCAATCTCAATTGACTTCACTTGCTCGAAGACTCTATCATTGAATGCTTCATGGAAAGCACTCACGGCAATGTCATTTGCATAGAGCTTCTTTTCTTCTAGAGGTGTTGGTTGCTCTTTGTTGGCTACCTCAAACTTCTTCTCGGTCACGACCCACACTTCTCTATTGATTGACTTGAGGTGTGCGGTCATCTTCACCTTCCAATAGGCAAAATTGGTGCCATCGAAAGGTGGCGCCTTCTTGGTGTTGTTGACATGAAAACTCAACGCCATTTTGTCACCGTAGGTTGTTAAGCCTTCTAAAAACGGTGCCTCGGCTCGATACCACTTGAAAGGTCCTAATGGCTAGAGGGGGTGAATAGCCTATTAAAATTTCTACAAACACCACTAAACAAGGCGGTTAGTAAATAAGACGGCGTAGCACAAATGCAAATGCTTCGAGCTAACTATGCAAGCCTCCTAACAATTCTTAGCAAGACTAATATCTCTAGTCACACACCAAGGCTAGGTTGCTAAGTTACTCCTAGGTGGACAAGTAATTCTAACTAGTTCTACCACTAGGAGCTAACAAGGCTAAGCAACTACTCAACTAAGCACCCTAACAAGAATACTACCAAAGTAATGCAAAGGAGTGCTAGAATACAATACCACCGCGGAGTGTAGAGGATGAACCCAATCACCGTGTGCAATGAGAAATCTCCAACGAGCTCAAGACAATAGACACGATGATTTTTTACCGAGGTTCACGTGCTTGCCGGCACGCTAAGTCCTCGTTGTGGCGACACACTCACTTGATGTTGCTAAGCTTAATGACCGGTGTCAAATCCCCAATGGGAGCTCAAGCAACAAACACAAGAGAGGGTCCAACAAGCCACGAGCAATCCACTAGTGCTCCTTTCGCGAATCTCCCGCGGGGTAAGGAATGACCCCTCACAATCACCACCGGTGTGGCCTCAAACAAGCTCCACTTGAGCTCAACACCGCCTCTTGCTCCAAGCCGCTAGGGAACCAAGCAAATTCCCAAGAAAACAAGAATCCCGCGGCTTCTCCAAGGATGAAGTGCCTCTAGATGCAAGACTAATCAAGCAATGCACTTCTATCACTCTCAAACTCACTCAAGATTCGAAGTTAGAGTGAAGAGATGAGTGGAGAGGAGTCTCACAAGCTCACAAGTGTGTAGGAGTGTTCAAATGTACAAGAGAGGGGTCCCAATACCGGCCAAACCAATATATATATACCCCCTCACGAGATAGAGCCGTTGGACTTCAAAATGGGCTCTCTGGCGGGGTGGCCGGACGACCGGCCCGGACGCACCGGCAGTCCGGTCCCGGCGTCCCGGTCGCGCTTTCGTCTCGCTACCGACAAGGCCATCGGCCCCTGACTAACGGTAACCGGCGTCCGGTCCACGAGGGTCCGGTCAAGCACGGAAGCGTCGGCCCGGCGTCCGATCCACGGCGTCCGGTGTTTTTCAAGCTTTGCGGCTCTGCGGGGGCCTTAGCGGCCGGAAGCGTCCGGTCAGCACCTCGTGCGTCCGTCGCCTACGGACGGCGGCATCTTCTTTCTTTTCTTTGCTCTTTGCTTCCAACTTGCTTCGCCTCTTGCCATGGGTTGCCAACACGTCCAAGATGATCACGTTATCACCAATGTTAGCACGTCGAGATGTTAGGCAAGATCGAAGTTAGTGCTCTCATGTCCTAAATGCAATATGCAAGTCAATTGGACCTAGAAGCACTTCATGCAAGGATTGTCGCGGCATCCCTCTTGATAGTCGGCTATCTATCCTATAATGTGATCACACGCTCTATCGTGTCTTGATCACCGAAAGGGAAAACCCTATCAAGTATACCTTTGCCTTGATCTCCGGGTTCCTCTCAAGCCGATCATCGAGCTTGACGATCCATCATGTCCACCACCATTGTCCATGTTCATGATCATCATGCTCCTTGTCATCCTTCTAATCCTTTCTAAAGTCATACACTTAGAGCAAGGATTAGTCCACAAGTGTCGTCATCAATTTCCAAAACCAAACATGAGATTTCATTTGGCGAGGTGGCGTACGGCAAGCTTGACGGCCGGGGAGGTGGCCGAGCCGCGGACGGCGAGGAAGTCGTGGGCGGGGCGCATCGGGGTCTTGCTGGCGGGGCCGGGGCGTGGCCGGGCCCGTATGAGACCGGGCGAGGAAGGCGGGGGAGCCTTGGCGAGAGGTGGCGCAGACGGGCGGGAGTGTGTCTTGTGGGGAGGTGGCGCGGCGCGACGGCGGATTGACGCCGGCGAGAGGTAGGGGAGGAGGAGGGTGGAGGAGGTAGGGGATGAGTGAGTGAGTGAGTGTGAGTGTGAGTGGATAAGATGCGAGTTGGGGTGTGGGGTGGGGTAGAATGGATAAGATAGGATAGGGCGTTCTGGGTTAGGTCTTTTACCGAGGGTCTTCTTTTACCGAGGGTCTACTCGTGGGGACACTCGGTAGATATCACCGAGGGCTGATTCTATAGGGCTCTCGGTGAGGCGATATTGTACCAAGAGCCCAACACCCAGCCCTCGGTGAATATATCTATTTTTTTTTTTTTTTGAATTTTGGATCCAAATTTTTTTGTGTGTGGTTTATACAATGTATCCTAGGTCATGTTCAAATTTCATATTTTTTCAAAACTATTTAGTATATATTTTGATTTTCTTTCTTTTAATTGATTTTTCTTTTATTAGCCAAATTTGAACTGGAAACCATTCGAATAGAGGGGAGACATGAGCAGAAAAAATTATATTCATATTCGTGAGTGCAATGTTAGGCCTCATCGAGCTATCCCCAAAACTTTGAACATCTCCTTAGCGGAACATGACCATTCACTTTCATGGTGAATGGTTTTAAAATTATAGTAATTGCAAAGCGAAGTTGAAAAATCGTGAAACTTGTTGATTTGTCATGAAATCATATGTAGAGAAAAAATTTGGGAAGGTTTTCGTTGGCGTTGGTGTCAACGATGGTTGAAACTTCGGGACATATAACACATGTGATAATAGAACTTATGTGGAGTTGTCCTGGGTTTTGGCCATTCTATGAACCAACCTTTACGAAACATTCCCAAATTTTTTTTATAGCCTCCACATATGATTTCGCGACAACTCAACAAGTTTCATGATTTTTCAACTTCGTTTGCATTTTATATAATTTAAAAACTATTCACCGCGAGTGAATGGTCATGTTCCGCTTAGGAGATGTTCAAAGTTTTGGGTCAATCCTCGAATTAGGCCTCACATTGCATTTAAGAATATGAATACCATTTTTCCTTTCATGTTCCCCATATATTCGAATGTCTTACGATTTAAATTTGGCTTATAAAGAAAAATTCAATTAAAAGCAATAAAATCAAAATATATAGTAAATTGTTTTTAAAAAATGTCAAAATTGGATATGAACTAATAGGCAATGTATGAAAGACACACAAAAAAATTGGACTCCAAATTCCAAAAAAAAAGTTTTTTTACCGAGAGCGTAAGTTGAGCCCTCGGGAAAACACCTCTACCTAGGGTCATTCGGTGAAGCCCTCGGTACAATCCTGTAATTTTTTTGGATTTTAGCATTTCATTGCGAAATTTGGTGACAAAATTAAAAAAGGTTTCCGAGGGCGTATTTGAACCCTCGGCAAAGGCCCTATCTCCCGACTCTCCGCCTTCTTCCCCAATCCCTCCCTCTCTCTCGATACTTCACCTTCTTCCGCCCGCCACCGCGCTCGCCGGTCGCCCGCCACCGGCGCCCACCGCGGGCGGGCCGCCGTCGCCCACATCGACCACACCGCCGCCGCCGCCGCCACTCCCGACCACCGCCACTCCCAAAGAACGCCGGCTGTTTTGCCACCACCGCCGCGCCACCGGCAGCTACCCGCAGCAGCACACCCACCACCGCCCGCCGCCGCCGCTCCCACTAACGCGCCACCACCACCACCGCCCGCCACCCGCCCCCACCACCACCACCGCCCTCCCACCAACGTAAGGCCACTCCAACGTCGTCCGCGCTAAGGTATACATTGCTATTTTTTTTTTAAGTTACATTGCTATGATTTCTCAATAATAATATGTGTGGTATTATATAACTAGATAAGGTTATTTTTATAGTGTCATGGTTTGTAGCATGTTGTTGTAGTTGTTATATATTTTGGAGGGTTCATCATGATGATGGTAGTATTTTATTTATATATTTTTTTTGTTTTTGTTTGATTTTCATATTTACCCCTAAGAAACATAGGTGAAAATGTTTGGCCTTCTTACGGTGCTTAAACATGTTCTATTATGGATCTCTTGCATATATTTATTTATGAGGATTCGAAATGATTGGCCTTCTTTTGGTGCACAAATCTTTTTAGAGAGATTATACTATATATTTCTATTAAGTCTCCAAAAAATTGAAACTAATTTCTATATATTTCTAGATGGCGGGGCGTAATCTTCCACCGCCCAGAAGTTATCGGTTTTTCAGCGGCTATCGAACATCCCGAGGATTTGACCCCGATCCAAGATCTCTACCCACCGTAGCGGAAAATGTTCCAATAATAGTAAGTATTTGTATAATTAATTTATCAAATATTTTTGTATATGTATATTTACCATTTATATGAATTTTAAATGTATTGCGACCAATTGACCAAATCACTTGGCTTAAAACACACTCTCTCGTACTTTGGTGTTCATGAAGTGGTCGCCCAAAGACTCACATCATCTTCATAGTGAATTGGGACAACAAATTCAATGTCAAATTAGCTTTTCCATCGCCCCTAGAAGGAGAGGTGGAAATCCTATAAACATCTCGGCAGTTGGAACAAAGTCGCATGTGAGTGAGCCGGCGGTTACACAAAAATATCTTTGTCATGGGATGTGTAACGAAGCTTCAAGAACATGGGTACACTCTCTGCCTACATTCTCCTTTTTTTTGTTGATGACGGCTAAAAGTAGGAACATGCTTGATGATGTTCTTTGGATTTCTTTGCAAAACCGTGCTCTCGGAGGAACCAAAATGATGTGGTAATCTCGATATGTTAATTTGTCACGCGGCTTATACCTAGAATTGATGTGGTACTCTAGAGATGTTCTCATATTTTTTTTCCCAATAATTACAGGTTCAACTGTATGACTTAACCTCTGTTGGTTGTAGTTATGCATCCATTCTTACCCGGGTAATGTCTCGATTGGGTTATGTTTGGACATGGGCTAATCCAATACCAACACGCACTACTGAGATGGATATCGGGCAAAGGTGGTTGCCCGTAACATTGGAGATCCAAATGACATGTCGTAGCGGTTAACCGTCGTCGGTAGACCATGTCGTCGTAGTTGTGAAGGAAAGGAGGATGTATTAGTGAGAACGTTGGTCTACATTTGGGACATCTGTGCATTTAAGATCGGTGACCTACACTTCACTCAATTTTGGCTAGAAGGCCGGCAGATGAACTTGTAGTGAAGTTGTAGTACAACTTGTAGCTGTATGTGACTTGTTTTAAATTATACACTTTAAATTATGTAAGTTTGTATGGATGTGATATATATGTGAGTTGTTTTAAATTATGCAAGTATGTATGGATGTGAAAATTATGTGACTTATTTTTAAATTGTGTTTGTCTAGGTGGATTGAAAATCAGGAAAAAAAAAATAAGGTCATTGTACCGGCGCCATGGAACCGCCCTCGGTAGAGTGACCATATTCTACCGAGCACCAGCAACCGCGCTTGGTAGATTTGACGGCAGGGGCGCCGTCGTCGACGGTATACGCTGGGAGCGTCAACGCCACCGAGGGTGGCTCTTTGCGGAGAGGTGGTGCTCGGTGGAGGCAACCTCTACCGAGGGGGACAGGGTACCGAGGGTGAGGCTCTCGGTAGAATATCCTCTACCGAGAGCTGTCTTTTTCAGAGAGGAGCTCTCGGTAGAGGGCGGGTCCATCGAGCGCTGGCCGTTGGGCGCTCGGTACACGTTCTGGCACTCGGTGGAGGCTGACTGTGCGGTAGTGATCGGAACTGACTTTTGGAAAAATCGTGCCACGAGGGGTCCGTTTTTGCTCACTGCCTTTTGATCACAACTGCCAGCAAGTGAGTCTTAATCATGATTACTATTATACACATATAATTTAAGTTTTCCTGATACCAATCACCGTCACAGGATTCCGGGCGCAAAGGCGAACAACAAAATGCTGTATAATGTCAGGTGTCCATCAAGCTGCAAAGGCGCCTATAAGGTGTAGGCGTGTGGCTTCTTTGATAGTTCGAGAACGAACACTTGGGTTTACGGTGTACCTGCCAGTGCCAGCGTGGTGATGAGGAGCCACCGATCGAGTCATCAAGGCGTGCTGCATCCGAAGAATCATGTCATCGCTATCAGCCTTTGCTTTTGTTACCAAATCAAGGCGACACCTCTCTTCCCCATTTAACCACGCATCTTCTAGGCGAGATACACATCATCAGCTAGCGGCCAACTTCTACCAGCAGCAGCTATACAGATACAGTGACGACACGCCGACTAACCATTGCCGCACACGTGAACGGTCATTTATGAGATTGCGATGGGAAGTATATTACTTATCTTAATTTGGTTGGGGATCGGAGTACATATATATTGAAGGCATTTCGAATTCGCGGAGATCAGAATTTCATTTCCTTTTTTCGGTCTGAATAGCCCCACGTATGAACCATTTCTGGCTCCACTGCTAGTCGCGACAAATTATTGTGCACAAATCACAAATTTGGGCCCAAAAATAGTAAAAATTAATCCGAAAAGACTTCACTAGGCAACCACAAGCGCAACATCGCTAGTCACATGGTTTTCACGATGAAATGGACAAATACATTTCTAATTTCTAGAGACAACTCGTTTCATGAGTGACATGTAATAGAAATCATGGGTAGACACAACTCGGTGCACACCACAAGACATCCGGAGCATATCCGAAGACGCGCGATCTTATAGGATAGACTCCATCTCGTAATATTTGTAACAGATCTCTGCTTGCCTATCGCGCAGAGATCGTATCTATAACTTATCCCCCGGCTATATAAAACGGGTAGGAGACTCTCGTTTTTTCACCTAATCTCATACGATAGCTGGTACAAAAAGCAGACACAAAGGAGTAGGGTATTACGCCTCGGCAGCGTCCTACACTTATCTAAACTCTTGTGTCTTTGCCGCCTTCTTATTCTCAGTCTCGCACATCCCTTGATAAATCTACCGTTGTGGGACGCCTCTCATAGACTGCCAAGCATCTTTGTCGACGGTCGTCCTTATTAAAAAAACGAGGCGTTGCTAAAAATGAAATACGTAGTAGTCAGTTCATTTCAGCACTCTGGCGTGCTAATTCATCCACCAAGTTTTGACCGGCTGACAGTTTGGCTTCGTTCTAACATGTGGTCAACGCCATGGCGGCTATTAAAATCTAATTATTTTTTCATGGTCGGATCTGACGTGGCTACAACTGGCATGCTGTTTTAGTATACGTAACTTGTACAAAGTTGGCTAGGGTTTTTCAAGGGTGATCAACACAGCTGGCACGCCCGACCGTAGTTGAGCTGCCTGAAAAGGACCCTTGTGCACTTTGTAGGTCCAAGTAGCAGCAGCATGCATATGATTATTGCTATTTTAACTTGCAAATGCAACAAATGCTGACGGCACTCTCTAAAGCTATGGCAAAACTGGCCTGTCATTGTTCGTTCCCGTGGTGCAGCTGCAGGTGATGAGGTCACGAGTACGTCAACCTTCATGCGGAAACTAACCCAAGAAAAATAAATAAAGCGCCGCCTATTATTTTACGCAATCATAAAAGGCCAACTTGTAGTGCTCCGAAAGGTACACATTAGCTACAAACTTATCAAGAAATCTTTGGTTGATAGCATTATTAGAATCCCTCAGACTGGCCTACTCCCTTATCATAAAAATAAAAGTTTTTTTTTGTTTAATTTAATTTGTTTGCCACGCACAGTACGTATATGTTGATCAGCAGGTACCTCTGTAACCTCTCCAGCTGTGTTTGTGATCTGACGTGTATTAGCCGCCCTATTTAGCTAATAAATGGTTTTACATATTTTTCGTATCAAAAGCTAAGCTCAAGTGGCGAATGGAGCTAGCTACCCAATGCAACGAACATCAGCCAAATCACATCATGGCCGGCAAGGAATTGTGATATAATTATGCATGAAGATGTTGCTTTGTTTATTTAATTTGGACTAGAGATGCATCCACGCACGACAGCTCTATTAGTTTCTTATGAATATAATTCTCTGAAACAGATAACAACAGAGCTTTTATCTTTATCCTTATGATTATGTATATATAGTTAAATTAAGACATGATCCACATGTTTGCATCTACTGTCGAATTAAAGCATCTGAAACCCACCAGCAGCATCAATTCTGTATACCCTTTTCCTAGTGCCCGTGCTTCTACCACTAGGTGTTAGAACTTTAGGATCGTCTAGATGCAGATCAGTGGGGTCCTACTTTGTATTTGGGGTAAACTAGGTATTAGAACTTTAGGATCGTCTACGTGCAGATCAGTGGGGTCCTACTTTGTATTCGGGGTAAACGATGTACACATGGCTACAGAGAGGAAGAGAAGAGAGAAGGGGAGAGAGTGAGATCATGCACGTACGCTCGAGCTTGGTGGAGAGGAACGCAACGCCGTGAAGATCTGCGCAAAGGCAGTAACAGTTGGAATAGTGCAGTGGGCGCGTCCAGAGGCGACGGTGAACACCAGTGGCGCTTCCGGTCGCAGGCATTGCTAGCCCTATAGATCGGTCTAGGGTCGACGGTGGGGAGTGGCGGTTGCAGTGAACCTCGTGATTTGAGCCTGTGGCCCCCACCTCCTCTCTTATAGGCACTGTGCGACAGGAGTCCACTAGCCGTTCATTAGGCTGGACACCCCATCAGGGCACGAGTTAAGGCCCCAGTTGGCTGTTGGGCCAACTGGTGGAGATCAATCTAACACTAGGTATATAAGCACTAGGCATATTTTAACACTCCATCTATTTCAAGTTATAGTTCACCTTTTGCCTTTTTGTCACAAGTCAAAATATCTAATTAACTTTGACCATGTCACTAGATAAAAGGTATAGTAACACATCAAAGTTCCAGTAAGTGCACCATGAAACCATATTCCATGAAGATTTTGATCACATTGGTTTGGCGTGTTGGACCATGCCATGGGAGGCCGGCCATGCGAGCATGAGCGGCTGCTGCGGGTTCGAGCACGAGCGTGAGCAGCCACCTAGGCCAAGGACGGCGAGCCTGGCTTGCCTATCTAGTCATACATTGTAAGCCAGATAGAGGTCGAAGAAGAAGCTGACGTGTGCACGTCAGCGAGTGGAAGAAGAGACACAGCAGGGCATTTTAGTCCAATGGTGTTGAACACGTATAAAATGACACTTAAGCTGAGGAAAGAAAAGTAATGGCATGTGTTTTCAAATAGAGAAATTGTAATGATATTTTTCCAAATTCGCAGAATTGTAATGGTCTCAATCAAAAAATCCATAATGTTACTAGATTCCGGTCAGTTTTTGTAAAAATCGTCAGGAAACAGGAAATAAGGTAGCCTACAGGTACTATCACTAGTCTGGTGTAGTGTGCTATTGGATCCCGTGGTAGGTGAAGCACAAACAGAAACTAACGCTATCACTCAACCTTGAAACAGGATGATGCCGAAAATACTCCAACCAAACAGCATCATATATCGGGATGATGGAATATATGTCTCTGGCTCATGGCATCTTCTCCATCGTCCTTTTATTATCCATTATTAGGGGCCGGATAAGAGATCGGATAAGAAAGGAGCTGCCTTTAGCTCGCAAGGTGATGCCACGTCACCGAATATAACCCTAGCCTCACTGTACTGATACGCCAGCACACGTCGTATATCGTATCCCCTGTGGCTGAAAACGCTGCAAGGATCTCCTACTTAGCTTTGGCCTTCTGAGACGTTCTCCATGGAAACCATCTTTGGTTGTGCAACCTAGCATCATCAACTTATATGCTTTTTTCACTACATTATAAGTTACAAATTGTTAGTTTAATTTAATTTAAGTTATTTTTCTATCTTTAACCAAAATTATGTAATACCTATAAATCTATAATATTAAATAGTAAGTACAGTAACAAAATACATCTCATGGTGTATCTAATAAATGTTAGTTTTATGTTTGTATAGATGATTTGACTTATAACAAAACTAAAAACATCTTATACGATGGTAACGTGAGTAGTCATATTATATCGCATAAGCTACACATACATGTGCTTTTATGAAAATATGTACATACATCTTTCTTTTTATGAAATTCAATAAATGTACATGTGCGCTTTAAGGTTTGCACCAGACATATATGTATATATGTATGTATGTACGTAACATGCTTGCTCTGGCCTCTAGCCTGTGGCCCTGCTCGGCCGGCTCATTTTCCTCGGAACAGGGGATATTCTGGTCGTTCGTGCCTGGACTATGCATATGTACGCTACCACCTATCTGTAGGCCGAGAAAAGGACATGACAATGGCATAAGCGTCCACGTAGGCACATGCAGGCCACGCATACCTTCTTTGTTCCCGCTATGCTTAAACGCGCGCCGCGATTGAGCGAACGCCGTGTTTTTCGTATTGGGAATTCCTGGCTCCAGTGCATTTTTCCAGACTCCACGACCGGTAGACAATAGGATTACTGTCCACGTTCATTGTACATGCGAGGCATAGCCCTGTTTGGATCCGTGGTTAGAATCGCGCGACGCTCATACGCGTACATCTGGAGGCCGCGTTCACGATTTTGCCTCGCCTAGTTTATTTGTCCGCGTTTTTGCATGGTGGGCGACTAGCGGAAACGTGTTCATCGCGTGGCGTTTGGTGGGTTTATCCCATGTTTCTTGCTCATAAGCCACCTGGTCGCGGTCCCAAACAGGGTCCTAGATGTTTTGGGCAGGCACGGTAGTTGAGAGATATCTCATGTATAGATATGATCTAGAGTTGTTGTAACAAACCTAATATAGGGGGCAGTCTCTATCCTATATAACATGTATCGAGAGGCCAGGGTAGGGCTATATCGTTCCCATATATCTTTTTTACAACGACGACTGCGAGTCACGTGTAAGTTTCAGCCTGGGCACATTTTCATCGAAAACCGAACACTGAACCGAGCCGTTTTTGTTTTTGTTTCTGGGATCTTCGGTCTTCGTTTTGGTGCTCAGTTCTACCTGTAAACTGAACCAAACAACCGCTAAAACCAACAAGTGAGCATCCTCCGTCCAAAGCCACCCACCAGTCCACGCGCACGTGTTGCTTCCCACCATGGCTTAGCAGAGCCTACTAAGCAAATAGCCCACCACCACACACTCCAGATCCTCCACCTCCCCATTCCATCCAACAGGTTCAGTCGTTCCCCACTCCCGCGTCCTAATCCTAGCGCTGGGAGGAAACCTAACCCTAGGTCCCTAGTTGTTGATTCACAAGGACCGAGCGGGGGTAGCGGTGACGACGGCGCGGCGAAGAGAAGGGTGGCGGACAACGGCGCACAAGTAGGCGTGTGAGGCGGTGGCGCATCGATCCGTGGCAGCAGCGGCGCAGCCTTGGCGAGCGCGAGTAGGCGGCTTGGTGCGGTGGGGAGTTGTTGCATCTCGGGGAGGCGAGAGGCGATGGCGGCGCGCGCTGAGAGGGAGCGGGGGCGCGAGGCCACGAGGTGGGCGATGCGGCACGAGAGCGGTGAACGGGGGGGGAAGGGCGAGCGATGGCGCCTTGGCATACCGTGTTTTCCCCCTTTCTTTTTCCTTTTTTTCTTGATGTAGTACACTTGGTTGGTTCGGTTTTAACCAAAAACCGAAGTAATAAACCAATATCGAACTTGTCGGTTTTCAATTTAGGGAAGAAACCAATCGGTGCTTTGTTGTTCAAAACCAAATTTTGTAGGAACCGAAAAGAAACCAAACCGAACGCGTCGGTTTTAAACCGGATGCCTAAGCTGATGTAAGTTGCAAGATGTTCGGTAGGACTATTTCGAAATCGCCACGTGAATGCGGAAAAATGCAAAAACAAACTCGCCCTTAGGATGCTTTTGGTAGAATTAGAGTGAAAGCGAATAAATCGGAGTGGTATCCTTTGTCTTGTAAGTCCTAGAATAAAGGATTCTAGCTAAACCGGTTTATAAAGAATAGTTGGAATACTTATACAAAGAAGTATTCCCTACGCCCCCGAAAAATATGCAATTCTCACATCTTAAGGAATCCAACATCGTGAGCTTTGACTAAGATTATATGAAAAAATACTAATACTAATACTTATGAGATAAAATAAGTACCGTTAGATTAGTTATGAATTTTTTTGTTATATAAATTTATTTTGAGATATAAATGCTAATATTTTTTGCTATAAACTTCGTCAAAAGTTGACATAGTTTGTGACATAATCCCCATAATTACATATTTTGGGGACGAGAGGGAGTACTATATACGTATGTATAATTGTCACAAACCGTTTCCTGGCCAACGCAGGGGGGGAATACGGAGGGCGTGGCGTGGCGTAGAAGAACATGACAAAGACGATGGCGCTGGCGTATTTGGCGTGCGTCTTGTGAGGGCGGTAGATGATGGCGGCGACGCTGGCGGCATGGGCGGCGGCCTGGGCTCAGGAAGCGTAAGGGTAAAACCCTAATTATTTCTTGATTGATTGTCTCACAATAGTTGTCCCCATATTTATATGAGGGGTTTACGGTTGGTAACGGGCCAAGCCCATTAGTCTTTTCTAGTTCACTTTAATTTAACGAAATAAAATACTAGTAAAAGGCTATATAATAATTAAATATTCAGCCACTCCGCTTATCCCGGGCGAATTGTTGGTGAGTGTGACATCTCTCCCCTTTGGAGATTCAGCTCGTCCTCATTTGGAAATCTGGATAAATTTTGTTGAATAATTCATCTTCCCATGAAGCATCTGCCTTTGTCTTGTTCTTCCATTTGATAAGGACCTAAAGTTGACCTTGCGACTACGGATTTGAGTATGGTCTCGGGTTCATGGGTGGTGTACCTTGGTGTATGCGTGGCAACTCGGTATCTCGGTATGAATCTCTCCTCGATGTGGCTTAAGCATGCTGATATGAAAAACATTGTGTATGCGAGTTCTAGCCGGTAGGTTCAACTCATATGTAACTGGAGTAAGAATTTTGTTGATTCTAAAGGGTCCAAAATATTTGGGAGAGAGCTTGCCTTTGTATAATGGTGATATTGTTACATGCAGACCGGGATAATAATTTGAGCCGGACATAATCACCCACTTTGAATTGTCGTTCCGTATGTTTAGCATCAAAATATTTGTGATAGTAATCTTGCGCCAATTGTAGGCGAACCTTTGTCCGATTTATGAAAGCATCACTGAGATAACATAGCATCTACGTAAGGTAATGATATCTCACCCGGATTGTAGCCTCTAATTGTAGGTGGGTCACGCCCGTAGACCAGGTTAAATGGTGTTGTTTTAGTGGATGTATGATATGAAGTATTATAACAATATTCTACCCATGGTAACCATCTTACCCAATCCTTCAGTTTGTCACTAGTCAAACAGTGTAGATACATTGTGATAATTTTGTTCACTACCTCGGCCTGTCCGTCTGCTTGAGGATGATAAGCTGATGTGGGTGAGAGAATGATATTAGATAGTCTAAAGAGCTCTTGCCAAAACTGACTCGTGAAAACCACATCTCGATCACTAACAATCGATCTCGGTAACCCATGTAACCTCATAGTTTCTGAGAAAAATTTTTGAACCATCGGGTTCTTTGTGTATGGGTGAGAGAGAGGTATAAAGTGGGCATACATGGATAGACGATCGACCCTTTGTTAGAATCACTGACTTTGTACCTTAGGAAGTGCCTCAATGAAATCCATTGAAATATCCTCCCAGATCTGTTCTGAACTGGTAGGGTTGAAGGAGTCCTGCTGGATGCAGATGTTCAGTTTTATTGCGTTGACACACTAAGCAATCATTCACAAACTCTCGACAATGCGGTGATCATGTTTAATATAGAAAGTTTGACGGAATCGATGCAATGTCTTGTATTCCTTCGTGAGGTGAATCATGTATGGCGTGAAGAATGGTTTGAAGATGTTTGGATGATGGTGAAAGCCATACCTTTTTGTTGAACGGAATCAAACCATTACGGACTTCCCATGTGGAGGAGTCCTTTCCGTTGATGATGGAATCAATGAGACTTATGGCTTCACCACTGAATGCAATTTCTTCACGTAATCGATCAAAAGCGGACACAATTGAATTTTCAAAATAGCCATTAACAAGGATTCCTCAATGTTCTGTCGAGATAATGCATCGGCCACCATGTTGGATTTGCGGGTTTGTATTCCACGGTGAAGTCATAACCAAGTAATTTGCTAACCCATTGGTGTTGTGGAATGGTGGATAAACGTTGATCTAAAATGTATTTAAGACTGTAATGATCTGACCTTATGGGGAAGGGGCGGCCCCAGAGATAAGGTCTCCAATGTTTGACTGTTGTTACCAAACCTATGAGTTCCCGTTCATAGGCGGCCAACTTTTTATACTTATTAGACATTGTTTGTTGAAGTAAGCGATCGGACCATTGCCTTGATGCAAAACAACGCCCATACCTGTGCTAGAAGCATCACATTCGACCACGAAAAGTTTGTTGAAGTCTGGTAGTTGAAGGACTAGTGCTGAAGACAATGTTCTCCTTAGATGCTCAAAAGCTGATGTTGCTAGGGGTGTCCAAAAGAATGAGTCCTTCTTAAGAAGACCTGTAAGCGGTCGAGCAATCGTACCATAATCCATTATGAATTTTTTATAGTAGCCTGCAAGTCCCAAGAAACCCCCGAGTTCGAGAGTTGTAGGTATCGGCCATGCAAAGGATTTGCCTCAATCTTCTTAGGATCAACAACCACTCCCAAAGATCGGAGATAATGTGTCCCGTGATAACCAAGTTGTGATTGACCAAAAGAGGCATTTAGATTTCTTTAAGAAAATGTTATGTGATGCCAATACCTTGAAGATCTCTTCCACATGTGCTAAGTGTTCATTCCAGGATTTGCTAAAGATTAGAATATCATCGAAGAAAATCAGAACAAATTTTCGTAGGAAGGATCCCAAAATGTCATTCATTAATGCTTAATAGGTTGAAGGTGCATTGCATAACCCAAATGGCATGACCAAAAATTCAAAGTGCCCATGATGTGTTCGAATGCGGTCTTTTCGATGTCCGGTGGATGCATGCGTACACGGTGATAGCCCTTTGGCGAAGATCGTGCTTGCTAAATAATTTAGCACCTTGTAACTCATCCAATAATTCAGCAATGACAGGTATTGAAAATTTATCTTTCATAGTACTATCATTGAGTGCCCGATAGTCCACGCGAAACGCCAAGTCTTGTCATGTTTCTTGATAAGAAGAACGGGGAGATGAAAATGGTGAGGTGATGTACCTGATGATACCTTGGCAGAGCATCTCGGTGCGTTGGCGTTCGGCTCATTCTTCTCATGCGAGGCGTAACAAGCGCGGGTAAGGGCGAACAACTGTCGGTTGAGTTGGATCTTTCGGATGAATGCGATGGTCATACCGTCTCTGAGGCGGAAGTCCCTTAGGCTCTTTGAAGAGTTGCTGAATTTGTGCAACAAAGGTTTCATTGGAGGATCGTAAGAGGCGGGGACATGAATACCGGCGGAGAATCACATTTCCTTAGATAAAGCGTGCCATATGATAGGTTGTGCGTGACGCTTGGATCTTCATGATCAGCTTATTAAAATTCCAAACAACGGTTCCTAGAGTACTCAACAAGTCCACACCCGGGACAACATCATAGTCGCCTAATATAATGCTAAAGAAATCTGCCTTGAAACTTTCATTAGCAATAGAAAACTCAATATCATCTTACCTCCCAACATTTGTTATATGTTCTCCATTGGCCACGGCGACTCGGAGAGAGCGATGGGAGGGAGAGCTTGGTAGGTTCAATTTGGTTGCCAATTCAGAATCCACAAAATTGTGTGTTGAACCGGAATCCAATAAAGCCAATAAATTGGTATCATTCATAGTGATCATTAATTGCATAGTAGGACATGTAGATATGCCGGTTAATCCATGAATTGATATTTGGACATTGGAGTGTCGTCGAGTATGTACCTTTGAGCTCTGCTGACGTGTTGATAAATAGAAACGTCTGGCTAATGCTATCGCAGTCTCCATACCAGGTGGTTGGTGTAGTTGTACCTCTATATGAATTAAAGGGGCTAGACCAGCCACATATAGCATAACCTTTGTTGTTTGGGAGAGAGGTGTTGTACCTTATTCAGCGTTGATGTGAATTTGTTTGTGTAGGTGTCCAAATCTCCAAGTTGACGTGTGATTTTCGGATCGCCGAGATGATTATGCATAGGCGATCCAAAGCTGTTGATTGATTCTTTGAAGAAAATTTTGGCCAATTTGGGCTGACCCAATTCTTTTTCCCAACGATTAAACCAAGATAGTGTGTTCCCTTGAAGGTGGAGCGAAGCAAGCTGAATCGATCATTGTCTTTAATTCCTTGAGCGAGAAAAAAATTTATTGCATTTGTACAGCAATAAGAAGGATCTCCTTTGCCATCATATTCAGGAAAAAATAATTTTAGATTTGTCGATCCGTCTAGGAATTTCGGAGGAATTTTTATAGGATTCTCTGTAGGAATTTCTGTAGCAATTTCTGTATGAATTTCTGGGCAGTCTGATGGCTGAGGAATTTTTGAGTCGGAGGTGTGGTGGATGGTGAACTCATCGCTGTCCACGTGAGGAAGAAGAGCGCTTAGAGGGCTGAACGTGCTTAGCGGTTGAAGGTGGGGGAGATGACGCCTCCATGGCTGCGATGTAGTTGTTGATGATGTCGTTGGCGTCCTCCATGAAATTCTTGCTTTCCCGGTCTCCGGATACCAATCTGTCATAAACCGTTCCCGATCCAACGGGGGGGACGAGGGCGTGGCGTGGCGTAGAAGAACACGACGACGGGCGATGCGGCGGCGGGCGTTGATAAAAAACAAGACGGACGCTGGGCGGCGGCAAAATGACGCTGGCGGCGTGGGCGGCGGCGGGGGCTGGGAAGCAGAAGGGTAAAACCCTAAATTATTTCTTAATTGATTGTCTTACAATAGTTGCCCCTATATTTATATGAGGGGTTTATAGGCTGCTAACGGGTCAGGCCCATTAGTCTTTTCTAGCTCACTTTAATTTAATGAAATAAATTACTAGTAAAAGGCTATATAATAATTAAATATTCAGTCAACTGCGCTTATCCGGACGAATCGTTGGTCGAGTGTGATAATAATATAATAATTTAAAGAAACAGTATATATGTATATATATAGTACATTGTTTTTGGGAGTTGTGGTAGCCTCCAACAACCGTACGCCTAACGTATGTTTTTGCGGCCGGCATATGACGTGTCTTCATTCCTTTGCCGCCGTGCTCCTTATTCTGTCATATTGATTGGTTGTTGTTGTGTACCCCAGGTCCCCAGCAGCTCCTACAGCTACAGAGATCGAGCTATCTATCGGATGGATTCTCAGCGTCCGCATCACCCGGCGGTATTGCATTTGGTATCCGCTGCGTGCCGGCAGGGCGGCAGGGAATCGCCGAATCGCCGCCTCAATTTGCCGGAGGTATTAAAAAACATTATTTTGTTCCTACTATTTTTGAATTTATGCATGCAATGCTCGCACGCTGTGTGGTTTGCTTTTGTTGGTGACAGCGACGGTCTGGGCAAGATCGACAAAGAGGATAAGCACGCGTACGTGTGTATGTACTACTACTCGTATAAAGGCAAGGATGGTATCGCCTTCAATTTGGGTCCGTGTCCTCCATCGATCACCAAATGCAATGCGTGTATTGCATGGAAATGGAATCCAATTTAGCGTAGTGTATGCGCCATGGATATTTTTTGTGTGATCTGATCCATCGATCGATCGATGCCTCTGAGTAGTATTGGGTATCAGCGCCCAAACAATCCTCAGGTATTGGATCGGATTCCATATGCACATATTATTTCAATTCCATGATCGATGATTCCCAGACCCCAGGTAGCTATCCCAATCCTAATCGGTTCTACAGTGTCGTCTCTGCAGATTTCTGATGCTTCCACCTTCCGTGGAAGCCTATCCACTCGCGGACTCGCCGCTAGCAAGCTTTTCACAAATATCTTCCCGTGTGCGTGCACGCGCTAATTGACTTTTTTTGGGCTGTTGCATCCACAGTGACAGTGGTACATATTTATTACGGACTATCAGTATCATCGTAATTATATATACGCAGATAATCTCAGCAGAGATTCACATATTACGACGTACGATGAGCAGGTCAGCACACAGAAGGGGAGATTAACTAGAAGTTACTCTACTTGTTGTGCCATAAAGGGATAGATCACTCAGATCTGCTTTAACTGGAGCTGAGATAATGAGATTTGGTAGTAATCTCGTGCGAGTCAGTCGTTTGACTACCTACAGCACTGAGAGTGAAAGGGCCGGATTATATAACAGTATATAGCTGCAAATTAAGCGACCGTCCATCTCATCACTGCTTGATTCGTTGCTTCATTCATCCGTCACGGATGACACCCATATATATATGCAATGATCGCACGAGCCGGTGACTCTGAAACTCTTCTCCATAGAGTGCGGTGGATGATCCACGAAAACATTGATTAATTGATTAATTAATTGTCATCTCCTCAAGTTTGCTACTACCTTTGCCTTGCCGGTAACGAACCACAACTACTCTCACTAGTCACTTACCGGATCTATATATGGATCACGTATGTAGTATTAAATACTTATCTAACATCCCTTTCTTTTCGTGACATCGTCTTGCTTGAAGACTATATATGGGATCACATTAATCTGTTTACACGCATGTATCTCTATCTCTGTCTCTACCAAAGCAAAGGTTTACAAAAGCCCTGAAAGTGTCGAAACAACAAAACTAAGGTGCGCAAAAATACAAGGAGCAATATATAATTGAACCATAAGAGCTCCAAAGACTAAGCTTCCAACTTCTATGTCTTTGCTTCAAGCTTGCTTTGACCTTGTGTGTCCGCCGCGTGGGGGCAAATCCTCCCCAAACCCGTCCCACCCCACAAATTAGAAGTCAGTTCACCTACCCCCGTCCCGCTCCATAAAACAATCTTCTCAATCCGTCCCGCCCCACAAAATGATCTACTCAACCCGCCCCGGACGGAGGGTGTTGGTTGGCGGCGGCCGTCTTCTCCTTCTCCAACCAAGAGCACTCACAGGAGATGCTCCAAATCCCAACCCGCTCCAACCCCGCCCCGCTCTGCAAGATAAATAAACCTGCACCATAACATAGACACCCCCTCCCCCAACATAGAGAAACCCGATTCAACCCGCTATACACACCCCATATTAGAACCTGCCCCAAAAACCCCATTTTGCCCCCCGTTAGCGAGGTTGACTTGTGCGGTAACAATCCTTTGCATCCTAGTTTAGTTAGAAATTCATGATGCAAGACCTTAAAAGTTTGATCTCGTGCAATTATTCACATCCTAGTTTACTTGGAAACTTTGATGTCAAAGTGAAGCCACCAAAGCGGGGAAACACGCGTGGAATTATGAAGACAGCCTTCGGGAGCGACAACAATGTAGGCACGCGTTGTCGCTGCTCGTCCGATAAGGACATGGATTTCACCCGCAAGATCCATATTGAGAGAGAGAGAGAGAGGAGAGATATCAATGGACACTTTAAAAGTGTAGCTCCCAAAGGTGTGTTGTCATCTTTAGCCTAACAACAAGACAAAGGGCGGCTTTTTCGCCTAGCACCAACCACTCCAATGTGCATGCCAATGATCTAGCATTGAAGACTGCACATTGGCCACGACCACCACCATACAATCTCACAAACAAAACAATGCCATGGGGGACGACACATATCCATCCACGTGAGGAGCAGGTCTGGCGCCCAAGCAACCTCCGCCATGCAACGCCCTACACCACCACAATACAACCATGCTTTTGTGATCCATCTAGGGCTGCTAGATCCTTGCCTAAAAAAACGCAGATCTAGAGCCCTCCTCCACCCCAATTGTCATGTTCTATGGGCCTAGCTAGCTAGCGTAGCCCAAGAGCGTATGGCTCTGCCCTGCCGCTGCGGATCCTTTCGAGTGCTCGTAGCCACCATCATCTGAGCCAGCAGGCACAGGCGCCTGCCACCAGTGGCGAATCCAGCCATTGAGTTCACCGGGGTCATCACATCTACACAGTGGTGTCAGCACTATTGATTCATTATGATGAACAATAATTATTCACTAGTTTTCACAAAGTTATTGGGGTCAGACGACCCCGATGATATAAGCTAGATTCGCCCCTGCCTGCCACGAGCTCGTGAGCCAAGAATGCATTCACCCTAGCCACCACTAAATCTTGAAGGGGCGCGGACCTCTGCCATTGATGGCCAATGAATCTGGGAGAGGAAAGGGTTGGGCGCCTTAATCGCCCCGCACCAACACCCGTGGGCAAGCTCGGCCACAGCCACGGAGGAAGGAAGGTATGGGGGTTGGCGGGTCCGGGAACACTACGATGCAAGGGATCTATTTTTTTTTTTGATACAACGCCCAATAATGAAATCTGAATTAATAATTCCTTTTTTTACTTGTGTTAGTTTTTTTTTTTTTGATGCATTTTTTTTTTCTGTTAATTGGTTATTATCGACGAAAAATAAAGCAAAAGTGTCCACGCCATTCCCTAATTCTTTAGGAAGAAAGTTTTTTTAGTCCACTGGGATGTTAGTTGCTGCTCAGCTTGCCGGCCTGAATTAGCACAGCAGATCAAATCCATCATCTTGTGCCATTTCCTGCCTGCGAAGTCCTGTTTGTCACTAGAGAATCGAGATTAGAGCAACCATAATGTATCCATAAGGTAGTCCATAAGCAATAAAATATTCTCTTATGGCTATTTGAAACATTGTGACACCAGTCCATATACCAGTCCATAATATCAGCTACCCATAGTCCTATGGACTACCCATAAGAAATAAAATATTAGTAAATTCTCTCTCCCCCTGTCTTCCAGCAAATTAATCAGCCTGGACCCTCTGTCACAGGCACAGGCACAGGCGCACGCACAGCTCGATCTATTGGTTATACTGTCAGCTGATTCTTTCTTGCCGCGCTAAGCTAAAGCCTAGTCACGACCGGAAAGCGGCGTGCACCGGCCGGGACGCAACGCAAGCGACAACTGGCCAGCCAGGACACGGCCGGGGCAGTAGATTGCATGGACCATGGATAACCGACGATCGAGCTGTGTTTTGCGGATAGCCATCCCTGGTCTCCACTCCACCAATGGCAGAAGCGCATGTGCATGCTGCCAGCTGCCTGTCCATATATACAGTTACCGACAGCACGGTTGTTTTGCTTCTCCTAACAGAAGTCCCCCAAGGACCGGAATTGACGACAACAACACATTTTAGCATTACTGCATTTTAGGTCCTGTTTGCTTACATATAGATAGTACATCGTGTTTAACCGTTTTGTCATATTATATAAAAGGATAGTCAAACAAGAAGTCTGAAAAGCAAAAAAAACGATACTCCTTTTTGAGACGGAGTATCTGATAACAACTATCTCTTTTTTGATGAATTCAAACATGTATAGATAGTATATTGGAAAAATTGTTAGTTGGACCCTTCGGTAGCAACTACCCCATCTAGATAAGTATTATCAGATAGCCCGCGAAACAAATAGCGCACTATAGCGCGCCAATTGAAACGCTATTTGCGGACGCTATTGTCAATTTTCACGCTTATTGGCGCTACTTGGCTATATAGCTATTATTATTGGCGCAGCTAAAAGAGCGCTATTTCACGCTTATTGCGCCCTAAAGCGCTATTGGCGCTATAGAGGCGCGCTATTTCCACGCTTATTGGGCTATAGCGGCAGACGGCGGGCGCTACTATCATAACTGCCGCTATAAGCGCGGCTATAGCGGCGAATAGCACCCGAAAAAGCCCGATGCTATTTATCGTAGCCGCGATAAAAAACATGGTCGAGATAGTGAATCTAAATGAAGTCTTAGATCTTGTTTGGATGTATTCATATTCAGATGGATTGGGTTCAACTTATGTTCTTCTGTGTGTGTCCCCGGCCAGACCCCAGAGTCCGCAGCTAGCTGCTTCCTGTGGACGTATACCAGCTGCTTCCTGTGGACGTATACCACATCGACATCTGCGTGGCTTGGCAAATACAGTATCTCACTGGACTAGACAAAAATATCTGCTCGTACTTGACCTTTTTCTGGCTGTTGCTTCTTCCACAAATCCACACTAACAGTGATACTGATAGCTACCGAATCATCATGATTCATGTGCAGAGATAGATACTCCTTGTTGCGCCATAAAAAGGGACCCGGCGGGGTCGGGCAACCTGATTAGCGGCGTCGATGGCACTGAAAAGGATCGATCGCCTAGTATTCTATATTACTATATGCATCTGGTAGATCTCTTCGAGTAGACTACAGAAACGATTGTGAATTCGAGATCCATCTTTACTTAGGCTCTGTCTACTGTAAGAGTGTAAGGCAATGACGATGATTGGTCGAGCTTTCAACTCTCATCGATCTCCACCTTGCGTGGATTGCCCTTCTTCCATCCATCATGGACCAAAGTCCACACGCCACCTAGCTCGCCATCGCACGTGCCGGTGACTCTCCGGCATGCAATTCCTTGAAATTATTGCATACAAGTGCTAGCTGGCCGCTGCCGCCGCCGGACCAACCACACTCTATGACTGCAGTTTTTTTTTTTTTTTTTTAAAACGAGTTTATAACTCGGCTACGCACCGTGCCTCACACACAGCGAGCGCGGTTGGAATCTGGGCGTGCGGTCGGTTTGACCTGAAACTAATAAGGGATGAAACTATTAGATACAAAAGCTGGAACATGCCGGGTGAGACTAGGACCATTTCATATATAACGATCCACGAAGCCACTTACAACGACATATAGCTATGAAAGCTATCTGCCAACATGTTTATAAAGCACTTGGCCAAGTATCTATGACGCGAGATCGAGAATAAGGCCAGTATCAATGACAATTTCATCTAGGTTTTATATATTCAACGAACTTCGAGATTAATTAGAAAGAGACCGTTGTCACACTTATCAACGCAAAGCTGATACGGCTATAGTGTTGAATTTTTAAGTTTTGATCATCTCCGTAAATCAATTTTAGGGAGGCGAACAATTTTGACCGCCTCCATAAATAAAATGTCATCCTCCATAAATTCCCTAGTTTTAAATAGCCGGCTATAGCTGCCAATATAGCCGGCTATAGCTTATGAGGGAAGGCTCGATATGGTATTTGCTTGACTATAGCGGCTATAGCCCGCTATAGCCTGTAACGGTAGCCCTACCGGTTGCCGCTAAATGCCATAGCCCGGCGATTTAAAACTAGGATAAATTCTCAGCTATTTTAGTAAATGGTTGAATTTTGTGAACATCTCCACTAATGATTGGGCAGTGTCTTGCCAAATCAATTATGTAGCAGCCAAACTTAGGACGACGTCGTCATTCCTAGTCATTGGGTCATACGAGCTGAACAACAACATGAAAGTTGAAATTAGTGCATGGAAAGATATTGAGTACTGTATTGGGCACCGGAATCAGTTGTGCACTCTGTATTTATATTTTGGTCGATCTTATATCCCATGAAAGATCGAAATTTCTTGCAAATACAACTCAACTTCGGACCCGTCAAAACTAGCCTATCCAGTTTTGTGGGGTGATCCGACTGTTTTTCTTAGGACCTGCATAGCTGGTTCTAAAAATCAGTCAGGTCTGTTTTTAGGGAAATCCAGCTTTTTTTTTTTTTTTTTTTTTTTTTTTTTTTTTTTTTTTGCATCATCCCTAAAATCCTTTTCTCCATTCGGACTCTAAACAAATAACCATACATACATGTTTCTCGATCGTATCGACGAGAGAAAAGACAGTCAGTAAAATGTATTATCAGCTATCACATTTGACAATTTTGGTTATTGAATGCAAAGCATTTCCCAATTAAACCGCGCGGATGGGTTTTATTTGGTTCCTGAGAGCGACGGGATGCCACCGAGAGGAGGAGGATAAGCACGCATCAGAGGATGTACTTTTGCCCGCTGGGTGCGCGCCAGCACGTGCACCAAAATGTTTTGTATCCATCGTTCATGTATGATGATGCCAATCAAGGTCGGAGTACGATGGATATGCATTTCATTTGCAGGTAGTGGGGGTATAGCAGGCCAAACAAATTAAAGCGTCTAGTGCATATACGGAGTATGTATATCGGATTCCCTAAGGCCCCTGCAGGCCAACAAGCACGTCGTATATATGTGTCGAAGGTGCGTTGCATCTGCGTTACTTAGGTAGTAAGCATTACGTAACTAAAATGACGTGTGGAGTGGTGCTTCTGTATAGTGACCTGTCAAGACATGACATCCCTTTGTCGAGGATCTCCATCATCATCTCCTTAGGCCAGCCTTGTTTAGTTGGTGGTGGAAAGTTATAAAGTTAGAATTTGAACTTTTATAGTATTTTCGTTTGTATTTGGTAACTATTGTCCAATCATAGCCTAACTAGACTCAAAAGATAGAATACCGTGATCTATAATCAAACTGTACAATTAGTTATTTGTTTATCTATATTTTTTGATTTATGCATGTGCCCCTAGATTGATGTGATGTGATGGAGAGAGTGAAAAAACTTGAAAATTGGAGGGGAACTAAACAAGGCCAGCTTGGCAAATAGCAAATAAAAACCCTACTCATGATCAGATCTAACAAATACATGCTTGACTTTTTTTCTCGTTGTCCCTTCCACGCTGACGACAGTGCTATATGTGCAGAGCAACCGTTTCATCTTATTCAAAATAGGGCCAGGAAATTTCACTGTATACTTCTTCAGATTCAGAAATGCTCCTAATATGGAAACGCTGTAGATAGCACGTACAAACTCCATTCTAAATTATGACACATTTGATTTCTTTTTACCCCATGTTTGACCCCTTGTCTTATTCAAAAAAATTTGTAAAATGTCACATCTTTTGTTGTGGCATGTTTTATTAATAAAAGGCCTTCAAGAATGACTTAAATTTGACAATGTTTGCATAAAATCTTTAAATAAGATGAGTGTTTAAACTAGAGGTTAAAAAAAAGTCAAACAATTTTGAAATGTATTAACGTAAATTAAATGTGTCTTACGAGTACGAGAACAACCATTCACATCTTCTATAGGCCAACAATGATCTAATGAGGTATTCCACAAAAAATCAAATGAGGTACTCCGCAAACTCTAGTTTTTTGTGGAGCTGCTCCGAGATGGAGTTCGTGAAGTAGTCTCAAACACCTCCAATATGCTTCGGCCTAGGGCTTAGCAGATTTCTGGTTCCAACCCTAGGTCCATCCCCCTTGAGACATGTGCTTGTGCTTGTACTCAATTCCGGGCCGCTCACTCCACCGAAGTGGCATTTTACATAGCCTAGGACAAGGTTATCATTTATCGGTGTCGTCTAACTACGGTAAAAAAAAGCATGTAATAATACAAAAACACAAAAGAAGATACTAAAATATTCAAATGACTCCAAGCTAGCTTTACTAAAAATATATGACTTTACAAAAAAGTACAAAACTAATTTCACATTTGTTTTAAGCTAAAATAATTTTCCTTGCCAACTTTTAGGACTTTCAATGGTAAAAGTTTACAAAAGTATTTTTAAGAGGCGTTGGGAGGGCACATTGGCGGCAGGGGTGGCAATGGCTAGGGTTGACGATGGGAGTGTCGCAAGTGGTGTTGGCGGAGGTGGCGTGAGTGGTGGGGTGGTGGCACGGCTTAGGGCTAGGGCGTAGAGAGCAAGAGAGAGATAGGAATAGGGAGCTTTCGCTCTTCCTATTATTTGAGTTGATTTGATTACAAACCTCTAGTATTTATAGTCCATTTGAGAATTGAGACTTGACTCCTAAGCAAACTAAGAGATCCTTATCGAATCAATTCTCCTTAACAAACTCAATCATCCGAACTTAATCGACTTATTATCTAAACCGGCGAGGACTCCATATGGAAGATCATGACGATGGTGGGGCCGTCTTAGCCGCGGTGCGTCTGTGGTGCCTCCTCTCCTCCCTATGTGCGTATAGGGTTGGCCGAGAGGCCCGACACGTGTGGTGGTGATGCCTCCTCCTTGGCCCCAATCAGCTCGTTGTCTCCTCCGAGGAAGTACGGCCCATGTTGGGCGTATGGCGGTACCTCCTCCACTCGACGCGTCCTCATGCAGTGCGACCCACTTTCGTCCACGCTTTTGGGTGGCGGGGGCTGCTTCAAGTGGGTCCGCCACGATGTAGCCCGGTCATACGTCCACAAATTAATGAAATCGTCGCGGTCGTATTGTTGTCTAGTGCAAACTTGAAAGCGATCTTTGAAAGCGTTGCCAATGTAGCGAAGGTGTAGTAGATGTAGTTGCACGGGAAGTCTCGGCTCGAGCCCTCTTTACACCTATGAGTAGAGGGCGTGGCACCAATTTGGGAAAATAAAGGCAAAGCATCTCCCTACGTGATGCGATGAAGGTCGTCGTTTGTCGATCGGGAACAAAGGCGAAGTATAGGCTGGTGCAAGGTCATGGAAGTCACGTGTCTTTGGTGGCACCTTCTTGTACCACCAGTGTACACCGAGGAAATGATATGACAAATGCCGGAGCGGCGGCGTACGTAGGCGCCACGGAGACCACGTGCTTTACATGACGTTGCGCTGAAAAGACTTCCTAACCAACTTGTAGGACTTTCAATTGTAAAGTTCACAAAAAATATTTTTAAGAGGCGTGCTTGGGAGGCGGGATTGGCGGCACGGTGGCAGCGGGCTAGGGTTGACGAGGGAGTGTCGCGAGACGGTGTTTGGCGGAGGTGGCGTGAGGGGGTAGGGGGTGGTGGCACGGCTTTAGGGCTAGGGCGAGAGAGCAAGAGAGAGATAGGAATAGGGATCATTCTCTCTTTCTATTATTTGAGTTGATTTGATTACAGTCCCTAGTATTTATAGTCCATTTGAGAGTTTAGACTTGATTCCTAAGCAAACTAAGAGATCCTTATCAAATACGGATTCTCCTTAACAAACTCAATCGTCCTAACTTAATCGACTTATTATCTAAACCGACGAGGATTCCATATGGTAGATCATGACGAGGGTGGGGCCGCCCCCAGCCGCGGTGTAAATTTGGGGTGCCTCTTCTCTGCCTATGTGCATCTAGGGTAGGCCGAGGGGCGGCGAGTGTGGTGGTGACGCCTCCTCCTTGGGCCCCAATTGGCCCGTTGTCTCCTCAAGAAGTAACGACCCATGTTAAGTGTATGACAGTACTTCCTTCTCCACTTGACACGTCCTCATGCCGAATTGTGACCCACTCGCCCACGCCTTTTGGTGGCGGGGCTGCTTCAAGTGGGTCCGCCACGATGTAGCCGATCATACGTCCACAAATTAATGGAATCATCGCCGGTCATATTGTCGTCTAGTGCAAACTCGAAAGCTTGATCACTACTACCTATTCGATTTTTACGTGGCGGTTTTTTTTATTTTCCTTGGCAGTTTTGAAACCGCCACGAAGGGAGGGTCACGGTTAATCATCAATTTTCCTTGGTAGTTTTATGAGAGGCAAAAAAACCGCCACCATTAATCCTAGAAAAAAAATTAAAAAAATACAAAAATCCGGATCCAGCCCAAATGGGTCGGTCAGAGGGCTACGATGGATGCGGCCGCCGGGCGCTGAATCCATTTTCCACCGCCCGGATCCGGCCCCAGGGCCAAGATCCGGCTCAGGGAGGCGCGCCGCCCGGCTGGATCTCACCCCGCCGCCGCCGGATCCCGCATCCAGCGGCGGGCCCTTGGCCCCGGAGACCGCGCCATTCACAAGCACCGCTGGGAGGGTGTGGCCGCCGGCGACACCACTAGGCCGCCGCCGTCGTCGCATTGGGCCCGCGGAGCGTGCCGTCGGGGAGGCCAGGCCAGGCGCGCCCGCCGGGGGGGAGGCCCGGGCTCGCAGTATTTGCCGCCGCCCGGGAAACCACCGCAACTCACCGGGGAGAAGCAGACCCGGTGCCCCGTCGGGGAGGGGGCCACGCCGCCCATCTGTCATCGTCGGGGGCGCCGGGGGGGGGCCGGGCCCGCGCGTCCTGCGAGCGAAGGTATGGGAGGAAGAGGGGCGGGTGGTGAGAGGGAGGGATCTGGTGAGGAGAGTGCGGGTGAGGGGAGAGAGGGTGTGAGTGTCTGGCGGGGCTGGGAAACCCTAAGACTCCCCCTCTATATATATGAGCCCGATTTCAGATTGGGTTTGGGTTTTTTTTCTCGAGCTCTTTGGGCTGGCTAGTTGGGCTTCATTTACCATGACGGTTTTAACTGCCACGGTTAATAGAGTCATTAGCCGTGGCAGTTTTTCTAAATAACCTCCACGAAAAATGATTGAAACGTTGTGTAAAATCAAGCTGTAGCAAAGTGAGTAGTAGCGAGAAAGTTGCCAATGTATCCGAAGGTGTAGTATATGTAGTTGTACGAGAAGTCTTCAACTCGAGCCCCTTTACACCTATGAGTAGAGGACGTGGCACCCTGTCTGGGAAAATAAGGCGAAGCATCTCCTACGTGTTGCGATGAAAGCTTCACCTGTGGTCGTCGTTGTCGTCGGGAACGAGGCAGAAGGGTAGCTGGTGCAAGGTCATGGAAGTCACGTGTGCTGGTGGCACCTTCTTGTACACACTGTACACCGAGAAAATGACATGTCAAATGCCGGAGGCGCGGCGTACACGTAGGCGCACGGAGACCACGTGCTTTACATGACGCTGCGCTGAAAAGACTTCCTATAGTGTTTGGATAAGAGCGGCATTGCGCCCTGCTGGTCGGTCTCCGGAGCTGATGTACAAGGCTTCACGAAAAAGAAAAAAAAAAATAAATGTCTCCTTCAGTTCTGATTCCGTGAACAAAATGTCACACGCGTGCTGTGACCACCATGCGAAATTTTGTGTTATAAAACAACAAATGGAGTACGGGAAAAGTATGTCACACCTGCGTTTAATTTGTTGGCACTCGCTGGGCATACGTGCCTGCCTAGGCACCGCGCTTCTCTTATCTGCAACATCTAGTGGGTCTAGTCTTTGTTCAACTCGTGTGTGCCACTAAACATACAGTGAAATGCACATGGTCCTGTTTGCTTAAACTTATCGGACTGACTTACTTGACATGGTACAATGTTTTCTCTCACGACAAAACAACATCAGTTGAGCTTATCAGCCGCATAAACCATTAGCCAAATAATTTTTTACGGCTTTATGTAATTTCTATTAATTTTAAAACTGAGGTTTTATTATATCCATCGAGAGTCAAAAATAATAATGTTCCATTGAGTACAATGAGCATCAATAAGTTCCTGAGGTCAAGAAGCATGATGAATTAAGGAAAATATTTGGCATGATAAATGTCGAAGCACGAAGAAAGGAAGAAACCAAACCGACAAGGTCGATTCCAATGTAACCCGGCGGAGGAGTCTACCACCCATGGAAATCGACCAAACCGGTTTTAGAACTAGTAAAGCCGGTTTACCTACAGTTCGAGACCAATTGGACTCCACCTCGATTTTGAAATGTATTTTCACAGAGAAAACTTGGAACACATCCTAAAGTTGTTTCTTATTGAAATGAGAACACCACGAACACCACCTCTATGTAAATGAGAGGATCATGACCAATCGAGGAATCCAACTTCTAATTAGAATAAAAATGCATGTACCGCCCCTTTTACCCTAACTTTCTCATATCCTTATTGTTCCTCATGTCTATCGACAAGATTTGGTGGTGTTCTAGGTGGTATTGTCGACCCTAGGACAACCTCATTGTGCTCCTCCCAAATGGATCTTCTCAGGAGGTGTTCATGATGAGTCAACTAGGTGAAAACGGGTGGTAATCGGGCCTAACCCGCTTGTTGGCCAGTTTCAGCGATTTACTATATGTTGACTTCCACGATTCGCCACCAAGGATATGGTTCATTTGACAAGGAAGAACATTGCTTGGATTCGCTAAACTTCAGGCTTTAGGTCCTATTTCTCGGAGTTCTATTTATGATCTAAAAATAGGCATTGTCAAGGAGTTTTGTAGTTGACAACTTTTTCATTTAAAATCAACCCTATAGGGAAACTTCGCATTCGAGGCAAGATGGAGAAATGACCAAAAAACCAAAGAGTTGATCTCCTAGGCGGTGGGTTGTCTACTCGCGATCTCCTAGGCCCATGCCGCCCCCTCTCGTCTCTTCTTTACAAGCGGGGCGAGCCCGACCTCGATGGCACTACCCCCAACCGCTTAGTCATGCCACCCCAATCAGGCGGTCGTAGCGGCCCGCATTGGCTCGATTGTGATGGAGTTTGAGGATTACAGAGATGGCAATAAGCTAGAGTAGAAGCTCGTGAGGAATTGTTGGGCACCATATCTTACGGTAACTATCGGTCTTACGCTATTGCGGACTTGATGCGATGAAGATTTGTGGTTTGATGTGTGGACTAGTGTATCGATGTATGCGGTTTGATGTGTGGACTCATGTGTTGGTTTGATGTGGTGAAACTCTGGTCGTAGTTTTGTTGCACATGTGTGAAATCTTACTTAGTTTCTATGATGTTTTCGTATTGGTTTATGTGATTGAATTATTCGATTGTGACAAATGAATGTCCTGCCCGTGGATGAACCAGGGCATCCCACATGGTCAAATAAAAGTTCGATATGTCGACGAACCAATGCACTACACATGTAATAGCCAAGACACGACATGTGGCTATGCGCATATCTGAAAACATTTCTATGGCGGCCAGTTTTTAGTCATACAAGCGAACACTTCTATGGCAATTTCCCAAAAATTGGTCATGGAAGTTCATATGTGACATAAGTTCTATGGCGTTGGGTTTTTCATCATAGATTCACCATAGAAGTGCAAATATGACCAATTTGGCATATTGTATGACGTCATATCATTATAGAAGTTAAAATATGTACTAGTGCTCGCTGTGCCCCCTGTTGAGCGGCTAGGCCACTCCCCACCGCCTAGCGGTGGTGCCCCACTCCATGACCACGTCGCCCCCATACCAACCCCACCACCTTGACCATGCCACATGGCTCTTGGTCTTCATTGACTTTCGTGGGCCTAGCAGAAGGAGAGAAGCCAAGCACACTAGCTCATGATCCGAAGATGAGTAGCCCAAAAGGCAAGGTGAAGCCTCTTGCAATAGAGATATGTATAATTGTATTTTCATCCCATCACTTAACTGTATGGTATGACAGTAAGACAGTAATGGCGTATAAGAGCACTCACAATCAGACTCTATCATAGTTTTCTATCCTCATTTATTCTCCTCTATTTATTGCTTTTCTTGATGTGGCTGTATTTATTGAAGAGAGAGAGAAAAACACAAGAAACCAATTCTAACTAAGAAAACCAAGTCTTTCACGAAAACCAAGACAATGCGTGAGAGTGATAAGTGGGCCATGTGACATCATGATAAAAAATTGCATTGTGAATGATAGTTTCTTGACACAATGTTCAAAAAATTATAGAAACCATGATAGTTTTAGCATTGTGAGTGCCTAAGGGATTGCAAATCTATATCGAGGCTATAAAGCGGACACATAATTTATGATGGAAGCAAAGGGATGCTTATAGGTTTTGATGGCATTATAAGGATTCTCTTTTTTTCCCTTTACTTTTATGCCTAAATTTATGATTTCGGCATAACGATTTGTAGAGATGCCATTTCTAGAGGCGTTTGTTGTTTCTAGCCGTCACTAAAAATCTGATTTTTCTTTACACCCGGCTTCTCACGTGCCGTCGACGATCGTCAGCGCTGACGGCTGTCAGTGGTCAGGCCGGCTGACCTGGTTACTCCACGCAAACGTTTGGTTTTACTTGCCAGAAAGCTCGCAATCGCAATCGCTCCTAGCTCCCAATCGCTCGCTAGTCTGTACTCACAATAACTCTAGTCAAATTAATCAATTAAATTAAGGAAAACTAGTCTACCGTCCAGTACTAATCTAGTACTACGTACACTGATGGTATGATGTCGTCGAATCAGCCGTCGCCGTCGGAAGATCGCCGCCACGACCGATCAAGCTGAGATGAGACAAGGCTGCGGCGGCCGCCGTTGGACTGTCTACCTTCTTCTCTGCTGCTTCCGATTCTCACTCAACCATCGACGTCCATATATATATCCAGTATCTTGCTTGCGCTCGAGTGCACTCCACAGCTACTACTGATTTTCCTCGATCGATCGGCCGAAACGTCGTATACGTTTTGGTGCTGCGTGCTCACGGTCACGGCCAGACACTGGTCGTCTCTGCCTCAGAGTCAAAGCTAGCAGTCATCAGCATGTGTACATGCGATTTCCCGCGTGGATCGGAGAGATCGATCGTCTTCACCCTTCCGTGGACGTCTCCTTAGAGTTGACAAATTAACATCGCGTGCTTTGACTTGCATAGGTTTTCTGGGTTGTTGCTTTAAGTTCACACTGACAGTGCTAGCTTCATTGATTAGCTACATATATCATGAGTCGTGTGTATGATGAGGATCCAAGGCATGGGGGAGCAGATTACTTCCTCGGGCTTCAGCTACGAGCCTACGAGCCCTATCAAAGGTTTTATTGGAAGAACCGTTTTTACTGAAAAACAAAGAAGCCGGAAATGTTCTGAAGGAGACACATCAAAAACCGCTTCGGCCTTTTTTAGAAAAAGCCCTGCCGAACCCCAGCCCAGGTTCACCTAATAACGTCCTTTGTTAATTAACACGAGTACATCTACAACACTGAAGGAAAAGATTGATGGTACGGTGTACTATCATGTACGGAGAGTACATACTCCTCTCCTCTCTTTGATCGAGTACACGAAACATTTTATCGATCACTTGCTTTTTACGGCAACTACACCATCGACTCAACCTCATCTCAGTCATCGCCATCAATTTCCTACATGATTAATCAATTGCTGATTCCATCACGGACCAGGCGACTTCCCTCCGGGCCCCTTCACCAACATCGCATACTAAAATGCTTTTCGGCCAGCATCCATATGTTCACATGGTTGAACTTCAATTCTGTGTCAAATTCTTCCATCTTCTCCATGTGTTTTACGTACATGCTCTTCAGTTGTATATCATGTTTTTGAGAAATTCACTTGGATGATTATAAATTGTCTTTTTAGAGTGTGTCTATATGCATGAACACTTGGTCTATTGAGAGAACATAATATAATTAGTTAATTACCATTTAAATCGTCTAATATAGCAAAACAGAGATAAAGTATGCATGCATGTACCTTAAATTTACATCCAACAAAGCTTACGGATCTGGAGACCGAGTTGGAGCTTCAGATTGGATCGGTTCCTGTTCAGGAGTTTGGTTGGTGATGCCTCGTCGTCTTGGCGTTGGGGGCGCCCGGCCTTTTGCTTTGTGGATTCGGTGGTGGTTGTGGTTCCGTTGGAAGTTCGGTGGTTGGAAGCGGGCTCGGCTTCATCGTGGCGACGGATGTCATCGTCGGCGCTTCCATTGTCATTTGAATCTGGGAAGTGGATATGACGGACGGACGTTCAATGAAATCTTATTTCGTCTTTGGCGAAGTTTGGCGTCTGCTGCAGTTCCGGTGGTTTTATCGGTCGGGTTCGGCGGCGTTGGTCGGCGTAATGTGTAATTTTATCTTTGTTGAGGTCCTGTTTTGCTGATAGGTTGGACAACTGCCTCCCGTATCCTTATCGATCTACTTATTGTACGGTTTTGCTTTCAATTAATACATGTATACTTTATCAAAAAAAAAACAACTAAAATAACAAGATGTTGACCTTTTTCTCGTAAGATGTTAACCTCAATGGTTTGAGCCGCATGTATGCGCGGGTGTGCATGCTTGAGGGTGTGTTTGGTTTTAATACCATGCAATGTCACACAAAACTTTTGTCCGTGCCACAAGTATGGCAACAAATTTAGGGTTTGTTTGACTCGTGACTACAACATTCCATGTCTAAACTGCACATGACGTACCTTTGCTTGGTTATTATCGTGCCTCAGGTGTTCTGAAAGTGTGGCGCTCTTCATGTGTATTCCTATATCGATACTTACGAAATGTAGAGAGCATGCTTTGTCCGCCACTTTTACGGTGCAACCACACTCACGGCACAAGGCCCTCAAACAAGAGTCCTGAGCAACACTAGGCAAAGTTGGACATGCCACCCATGTCTGGTCACCAAGCAAATGTAGACTAAGCTTAGGCATTATAAGTTGTGGCAACCTTTGGCATGTTTTCTAACGAACAAAAGAACGTCCTCTTAGTTATTCAAATATTGTTATTTCCTTCATGGATGCCAAAGGAAACCGTGCACATGGATAACCATGCCCAAAGGCTCTCTTTAATTAGAAGGCGAGAAATTTTTGTTTCTATGTCTTTGGAAGACAAGTAGAATTCCTCCATTAAAAGGGGCCCCTAAGTTACGAGCCACTGATGTTCCATAAGGGCCCGTTTGGATGTTGGAATTGAGACCCATAATTCGGCATTGGCATTGGAGGCCCACAATTCCATTGTTTGGATGGCCACGACATTCTCGCATTATGGAAACAAGGTCCAATGCCGCACGGCATTCACTACGCCCGCAGATCCTCCCGCAATACGGCCTCCTCCTGTATTAGCTAGAATCTCAAACGTTTCTTCCCCGTGCGAAAGAAAAGGGAGTCGCGAGCTCCTCAGTTTGATCCGCCCCATCCGCCCGGGCCGGAGCCCCTCGGCCTTGCCGGCCCCTCGTCGGAGGAGCCCTTCCTCTCGGCAAGGTGGAGCCATGCCAGCGTCGCAGCCCCTAGTGCGTGTGAGACCTCGGGGCAATGGACTTTCTTTCTGCCTCTGAGAGAATTGATTTTACTACGAGGTGGGGCGCCATGCCCGCGGTTAATGCCTTGATTTACCGTGGCGGGCTCGGGGGATGATGATGGGCGTGAGGCGGAGCCAACAAAGTCCATCTAGGCCCAATAGGACGGGACGGCGTATCCTCCACCGAGATCCGGCTAACTCTACTTTCGAGTGGTGATTGCTCGTAGGGCACCCTCCGCAGCGCCTCCTCCATCGAGGGGCATCGGGGTCGGGCATTGTTGCATGGCCTCCCACGGCCGGGAGTGGCGTCGGAGTGGGAGCATCTCCTCCAGGCCGGGTGGCTCTTGGCGGAGGACCTAAGCGGCGGGGATGCTGACCTAGAAGGTTTGGGGCCCTGGCCCATGGGAAGGGATGCTCTAGAGGTTTGGGGCCCGGTCTGGATTCAGGAAGGTCCCAATCGTTGTTCAAAGCTCACTCGATTCCATCTTCATCCAAACAATGATATTGGTATTGTAACCCAATACCAATACTACTTTCTGATTTGGTATTGAAGTCAATTCAATGCCAATGCCTCCAATATATATATCCAAAGCGAGCCTAAGGCTTTTGTTGTATGACCGCCTTAAGTTAGAAGTCATCAGTGTAAAGTTTTTTGATGTATAACAACCTGAAGTTGAACTTATAAAAAATGTGTATGCCTCAACAAAGTTGTTAAGATCTGTACCAATATGGAAAGAGCTCAAAATTAGCTCAACCCTTATGACCTTATCTAATTGTGGTCACGAAGGGAAAAAGGAAAACATTTGACTTCCTAGATATTTCACAACCGATGTTAGGTTTTTGCTAATTGAGCCCAAACCCAATAGAAACGGTTTCGTCAGCCCACCTTGCAATCAATCAATCGCACATGCTTGTAGATTTTACCTATATTTTTGTGAAAAAAAAAAACATCTCCAAACAGGGAAGGCGAAGCAACTTACTGACAAGCGGGACCTACAAGTCATCCTCAGTTCTCGGTTCCTTCCCGCCTCTTCCTCCTTCCCCAATTTTTTGAGAAACCACCAAAAATCCTGCCAAAACCCTTCCCCGTTTGATTCTGATGTCCAGATCAAACCGCCGCCAAAAACTTCCTTGAGAAAAAATGAAGCGGCGGACCCTAATCGTGCATTCCGACTCCGACGAGGAGGACGGCGAAGGCATGACCACCACCACAACCTCTGCCTCGGTTTCGGCTTCCGTCGCCAGCGGCGGCGTCAGTGGCAGCGGCAGCGGAAGCGTTGCTCGGCCCTCGCCACCAAACCCCAGCCCCCTCCCAGTCCCCTTCCCTCACTCTCTCCGTCATCTTCTCCCTTCGTCATCTCCGATGACGACGAGGAGGTCGACGAGATCGTCGACCCCGACGGGGACTCTCCCATCGTCGACGCCCCCGACGTCTTCTCCCCGCCGGCTCCTCCTGCTCCCCCTCCTATCACTATCACTATCCCGTCCGAGACCCCAACCCCGACTCCACCTCTGGCCCGGACCCCAATCCCGACTCCGCCTTCGGCCCGGACCCCAATCCCGACTCCTCCTTCAGCCCGGACTCCAATCCTGACTCCGCCTCCGTCGCGGACCCCGGCCTCAACAGCGCCTCCGCACCCGTCTCCGGTGAGCGGGCGGTTGCGGCCGGTGGACGAGTTCCTGCGGCGGCTCGGGCTGCTTCTGCGGCCGGAATGGCTCGAGTCCTGCGCTTCGGGGATTCCGGGTTCGACGGCCTCGGTGGTGCGGAGGCGCAGGCCAGGCGGTGCTTCGAGCAGTTCCTCTTCGCCGACATGAACTTCTGCGGGGCCGGGGTGCTGCCGGAGGGCGTTGGGCGCATGCATGATGAGTTCCTTGAGGGTCCCTTCGTGCTTCAGGTTTGACATTGTTGCCTAATCCAATTTAGGAAAATTGTCGCTGTACTTTGCCCTGCTGAGCTATTTGCAGTTGAGATCCGTACTGCGTCTATGCTCTATTCTGATTTAGTTAACTATTTAAATTGATGAAAAGTTTGTGGATACATCTGATTGGTGATGAGAATGTCTTGATCGAGAAAATAAGATGTTATATCCATAGACTTGTTGCTATTAAATTGCTTCTGATTGGTGATGAAAGGTGGCTCAGCATTTCGCTGCCACCCCAAAAAGTGTAGAAATGCTGACCATTTTGCATTAAAACCCATCTCCAATACTGAGATCTGTGCCATACCAGTTCTTTAGCCTTTTGACATTACTAAATGGCTAGCTGTGCATTGTTTCAGGAAATGTAAGTTTCCAGTATGCATTTCTTCATAGCACCATTCCCCTAAAATGTTGTATACTTCTAATTTGCATATACTTACCTTATTATTTTAAAGTCATCATTTTACCTTCATTGTATGCTCATTGTACGCTTTATTTGTTTTTACTTAATATTTGTATACAATGTAGTAAATGACTTTTTCCTTGTGATATCATCTATATGACTCTGGGTTTTGTAGGTTGATGAAGTTGTCAATATTTCAGCTCCTTTAAAGGAAAGATATCGTGAAGCACAGGGAGGACCGAAAAGATGCTTAAAACTATCAATGACAGATGGCATTCAACGAATATTTGGAATGGAATACAGACCCATCAAAGACCTTGCAGTTCTTGCTCCTGCTGGTTTCAAGGTAGTTTTCCCATATGTTTGTTCTAGAGAGTTTTTCTTAGCATATTACTATTAGTAATGCTTTTTCCATAGCATGTACTTGAGACAAATATTTCTTTCCGGTGCTTTTTCTGTGAAGATTATCCCCAGTTTCTTTTTGGGACAACCATAAAAAGGTGGTTCATGTGGCATGTGAGGCTTTGGTCAGAGCTGGCCAAGGCGTGTTTAGAATTGAAAAAAAAATGAAACTGTGCATTATTTATATTTTTCCTTTTCTAATTTTTTACCTGCACCTCATTTATTTTTCTATGTATCTCAGATTATTGTAAGGAATGTACACACAAGGAGGGGCCTTCTTATGCTAGTTCCTGAGGCTGTTGAGATTCTTGGTGGTGTAGTTGATGAATTGGAAGCAGCGCGTGAAAGACTTGTTTCTGAAGTAAACAAACCACCTCGTGGCAAAAGGTATACATGGTACACTAGTGAAGTAATGTACATGCATGGTATATCATTTCTAGGTGTATTCTTCCATTGTGGACGTTCAAGAAATAACTTGATAGTAATTTCTGCTAGTGTCCTATTAAATTTATGACTATTGGTTAAATCACTTGAAACACAAAACACACATTTCACTTTAGGATCTTTTAATGTGCAATGAAAATTTTTCTTTTCAGTTTTATTTATTTTGGCTGTATAGTTTCAAAATTTATATACAGAATGCTCAATGTTCATACATATTCAGTCCGCTGCATGCCCTGTTTTTAAAGATAAAGGACCGCTTGGTCCAGCTTTTATTGAAGTGACATCAGAGAGTTCAGAACTGGGGGCACCAGTTTACAGAGATAGTTCAAACATCCACACTGACCTCTAGTAACACGAAGACATCTAACAGCCACCACTAAACACCTAACCTTTGAAGAACAGGACAACAAGCAACCACTTGTCCCCAGTCAGCAGCACAGCCACCAGAAGGATTTTATACAGCAAAAGGCTAGGCAGAGCTGAAACCGAAGAGTGCTGTGCTCATCCTCTTCTAGCTCAGGTCAGAGCATAGGAGAGGAGCAAGGTGAGCATGTTGCTCACCTGGTTGCTGATTGAAGGGGCCAACAAACCACCCACAAAAGAGACCACTACAGGTAGGGTGGAGATCAATAAATACTATAGATAACCGATTCTATATGATATTCGATTTGTAACCGAATAGAAAATGCCCCATTCAGTTAAGGGGAGGTCCAGTGCTTCCACCTGTGTCCACCGCAATAGGGTTATGATCTGAGTCAATCTTAGTGAATGCAAGGGCTGTCTCTAGATTGAAGTGGTTCTCGAACCATTTGATACCAACACTTTAAGACAGGATTGGGGAGGCATGTTTATTTGTCCAAGTAAATTTTTTTCGTGACCAATGTGAGCTCTCTTGACTCAGCATCTTCAGTCACACTATTTAAAGTGTCCATATAACATCTATCGACATTGCCAGAGTATCTCTTCAACTCCTTACTAGATTGAAGTACCCACCCACTAAACAAGGGAACAGGGAACCCAGCAGCTTTTTTCTTAATTCATCTAAAAAATGCCTTTCCTATCTTCTGATGCAGGGCCATAAATATTTATCAGTTCCCAAACAAAATTATCTACCTTTTGTTCTAAAATCATGCTCCGGAAGTAGGTTCCCCTGTCCTCTTGATGTACAGAAAAACAGTTCTCATCTACCCCCATCAGTATACCTCCTGAGTGACCTCTGGGTTCCACCCAATGCCATCTGAAATTCATCCCATTAGAAAATCTATCTAGTGATATGAATTCTTAATGGTTTCTTGCAGACATATAACCTCAAATTTGTGTTTCTTTACTAACTCAACTAGCTGATTTCTCCTTCCAGCCACCCCTAAACCTCTAATGTTCCAGGAATGGATCTTCACTTCAGGATTTATTTTGCTTCTTTGTTCCCTCCTTTCCTGGAGAGATTTCTAATTGGCCTTTTTTTCTTTCTATCTATTTTAGAGTTTAATTTAAGGGGCTTAGCCCCAGCCTTTCAATTAACATCAAAAGACAGAGTCATTACAGCGCATAGAGTTCAACTCTACGTTTACTGTCCACCAGGATTGAAAGAAACAACTAACATAACAAAAGACTAAAGACAAGTCCTCTGTTCACCAGGTAGCAGCTACTCAACACCTCGAAAGCATCAACTGACAGAACCTTTTCACGCCATATTGAGCGATGAGTTCAAAGACCTCCATCAGGGCACCTCCACGTGTTCCAGATCATACCATGAGTCTTCAGTTTTCTTGTTCTTCCAAGCCTCAGCTTCAGCAGCTCCTCTGTGGAACTTCAGGGAGTGTCTCGGTGCACATCTAGGAGCCATAGAATCTTGCCAGATGCAATCTGGATCTTTTTTTGACCGAAAAAGACTGGGAGAGATCAGCACAGTACGAGCCATTTAATATTAATTTTAAAATAAGGGAACAGAAAGTTTACATGCCTAACTTAACTAAAAGCATCTAACCAAACACATAAGGAGGACCTAAGGTCATCCTTGAAACGAACAAGCTGGAGATTACATTGATTTTTAAAATTTCCTAACCAAATCGCAGGGGTTGGATCACGCCTTTGAAACACTTTATCATTATGAGCTTCCATAACTCCCAAGCTGCAATCAAACTTGCCTCAGTGAAGAAAGGAAGGTTAGTTGCTGATCCTGCCTGTATCAACCTGTCCCAAAGCTGAATCAAAGTGTCCCACTGAAAATACAACACGCCCAACACTCCTTGGCGAATGGACAGTCAAAGAACAAATGATCTATGGTTTTCCTGTGGTGCAGAGGAAAGTTTCCTCTGCACCCCTGTTACACATGACACATGTTACAGTGCCTTGTATGTTCAAATGCCGCCGACGTAGCATCAATTTGTTGTTCAGACGATCCACCAGTACAAGCCATGCAAAGAACTTGATTCTTGGTGTGCAACTTGATTTCCAAACTATCTTGAAGATGGGATGTGCATCTACCTCACTGAAGATATAACACTAAAAACGGGCGTGAGGTGTACCTACTTCCCCATACTGGTGTCCAATGGTCCATGGTACTATCATCATATGGCAGATTCTGGAGGCTAGTCTGAAGGTGTTGGAACTCTTCATACGCCTGGTGCAATCTGGATCTTGTTGATGTGCTCCTGCATACTTCTTGTCGGCGGGGCATAAGATTATCCAATTCTGTAAAAGCCCGATAATACTGAAAAGTAGCATTTCCATGCTTCTCCAGCAGAGATCATTTATAAGTTTCCATGTATACCAAATAACAGCAGACGTAATCATGTTCAAGAGACAATGTTTCTTATTACTTAGCCAGAATTTTCCTACATCCATCATATTCTACCCAACTTGACAATTTGAAAGTTCAGAAATAATTCTCCAACATTTTCTATCTCAACACACATCTCTACCTCTCTTTCCTCCTGGTCAGAGGTTGGGAGGTTGGGCTGTTTTACTCTATCTAGTTTAGGCCGAGTTAAAAGCAGCCTGAGCTAAGTCCTTATCTTTTACCACCATCAATATTTCTCCTTTTCTCACCGTCATCCACACCTAACTCAAATAGATTCTTCTATAGATGGAAGAGTAGAAAAAAAGGATTTTTATGTTTGTTACCTGAGTCTTCAAGATTCCTGATGATATGCTTCTCAGCTTGCTTCAGAATGTTCTCTCCCCTATCTGGATTTGAGTATAGGTAGCTTATGATCTGATGTTTCTTCAACTCTATCCCTGCCTTGTGATCTTCTTTCTTGTCTTCCGCAATCCCTTCCTCCTGCTGCTTTTGGGCACTTCAGATCTTCACACATTATCTTCCAGTTTACTAAGTAACACTGTCACAAGTTTGACCTTCTTGGCTGGTTTCTATTGCTTCTTTAGAGCAAAGTCCATCATTTAGTTTCTCCCCTTCAACATCTATACTCATTGTATCGGCTTTCTCAGATTGATTCCTTGTCAAGTTGTATTCGTGGTCACCCACCTGTGTATGGTCAGTTGAAGTTTCCAACTTGGGCCCATGATTTCCTCTGGTTCTGTACCAGCCATGATCCCCTCTGTCCAGATAGTTCCTCTGCGCCTTTTGTCTGCTCCAGGTGCCTCTCCTCTGTATCTGTTCCCTCCTGATTATCACCCTGCCTTTTTTGAAGGACCTGATTCATTCCCTTTCTGTTCATTACCCTTGATGATGTCCAGCCACTGTTCACTATCCTGAGAGTTTCTCTCTTGCTCATCTGTTACTCCCTCATCATCTTCATCGTAAATGTCTCTGTCCAGAGTTTGTTTATTTGGAGGTTTGTCTCCAGCCAGAGCCCAGGATATCCAGTGGCCCTGAAGATTGAAAAACACCTCAGTAGTTCTTTTGATCTCTTCTGCATGACACCTTAATCCAGATCTCCTTCCATTTCAAAGATTCAGTGTGCAACTCCTGAAAATGTCGAACTAGGTAGGCTAGCTCTTCTATCACTTCCTCTTGTTGCTATTGAACAAGGGATAGTTTTTCTTTCTCTTCTATTAAAATGTGAAATAATATACTTATGGGGCTACTGGTGAGGTCAGTCATGATTCAATTCAATCCACTGCATGGCCTCTTGTTGCTGTTTAGTGTGTCCTTTATTGACCACTGGTTGGTCTGCCATGATTTAATATTCATATATAGATTATAAATGAAGGGTGGGCCTGGTGCAAGTGGTAGTGCTCTCTACCCTGTAACGGAAGGTCCCGGGTTCAAGCCCCAGCCTCCTCATATTGCACATGGTGCGGGTAAGGCTTGGCGCTTAAAATACCCTTCCCCTGCACCCCCGCACAGTGCGGGAGCTTACGGCACTGGGTACGCCCTTTTATATAGATTATAAATGTCTTCACCTCTTCACTGTGCAGTAAACAGGGTGGGTTACCTTTATCTTCAAGAGCCACGCGAGCTGCTTGGCCATCTAGTACCAATATTACAAATGGTGGTGAGCAAGGGATCTCAATGCAAAGATCAGTTAATTCCTCTTATCCAACAGGATCAGGTACCATATAGAATTTGTATAGAACCCATTTGGATGTTAAATTTTGGATAATCACTTACATATCTCATGGTCAATTAATGTATGTGTGTAGGTAATGCTTTCCAGGTTGGTGGAGCTACAGGAACTGTGGTTGAAGAGCTTGTTAGCCCTCGTGTAGTAAACACTGTCCAAGAAATCAACATGCATGGCCTATATGCTTCTCTTTACCAGGGAAACTACTGAAACTTCTTTGCGTACTACCCATAACTATGGTCCCACTCGTATCACTGAAAGAAGTACACGGACCATCATGGAAGAATCTGTTGATCCTCCTATTATAGCAAACAATGTCCATGGACAAATGCAGCGAGTTCAACCTGCTAACAGCCCTAACGCTGTTGAGGGTACTGAAACTTCTATCGCATTACTACCCATAACTATGGTCCCACTTGTATCACTGATAGAAGTACACGGACCATCATGGAAGAATCTGTTGATCCTCCTATTACAGCAAACAATGTCCATGGACAAATGCAGCGAGTCCAACCTGCTAATGCTGTTGAGGGTACTGAAACTTCTATGGGTACTACCCATAACTATGGTCCCAGTCGTATCACTGAAAGAAGTACAAGTATCGTCATGGAAGAATCTGTTGATCCTCCTATTATAGCAAACAATGTCCATGAACAAATGCAGCGAGTCCAACCTGCTAATGCTGTTGAGGCTGCACAATCTCCAAATGTTGGCAAGATCAATCAGATGGAACAATCTTTCATTAGAAGTGGTGAAAATGATAAACCATTTACATACATATACAGCATGCTTATTGACTGGGGTAGGCAACAGGACACAAAAAGCCTGCATACAAGGAAAAAATCAAGGTTCATTTTCCCTTACTGTTTATTTGCAAAACTTAGGAACCTTTTTGTGCTGATTTTATTTTTAACAAAATAAAATAATGGATTTAAGTGTATCTACTTTGTACCTGCAGCTGGTCAATTCTACTCATTTTATTAAATTTATGTGATTTATGGGAGTGATTAATTGTTGATTTTATGACTACAGGGTGTGATCACTTCTGTCAAAAGATTTAAATATAGACAATGCACCAAATATGAGCTTTATGTGTATATAGATGATGGAAGTTTAATTTCAGAAGCCTTCATTGACAGTGATGTGAGTACATTTGTTTCTATTACTACTGTTCCTTTCCATCTTACCACGTATGAACGTAACATTATATTCATGTTCTGTATGTAGATTGTGAATAACATCCTTGGTCTTTCTCCTGGAGAGGTTACTGCTGCTCTTGCTGGTGAATTAGAGTTTGCATCAATCAGTGAAGTGAAAGAAACTTTTGAAAGGATTTCAGAGGTTTTTGGTGAAATTTGAGGTTAGTTTATTTGTTCTCTGCCACAACTATATTTTTTTATTTTGAAAATAGTTTCTAGTTGGTAGATACCATGTGATGATGGATACAACATACAGAAAAACTGAGTTGGCAGAAATTCAAAAATGAGAAAAGAACCCTAGAAGTTTGTTTTGAGGGAGTTTTGGCAGTGTAATGTAGTTTCTGATTTTTGGGCCCTGCATTGTTTTACAAGCCAATTGATTTATTGAATATGTCAGTTAAACAACAGTAAGCCCATGAAGCTGGTTTCAATAAACACTGCTCCCAACCCTTCTAGAATGCAATCTCATCTCATAAAGCATGCATGCACCTATGCTATGAGGGTTTAATCTCACAGTATACATGTAAAAATTAGGCAATTTATTTTCAGTTTGAACAATAGATTTCTTTTGTATAATTATATGTTCTGGGGTAGTCTTGGGACCATCTACGCTAATTTCCAATTGTAGTGTTTGAAAGGTTTATTTGGTTGATTGTACAGGGTATGATGGTTATTGAGTTAAAAAAAAACTCTTCTATTCCTGTCATACGTGAGCTGAATGAAGGTTGCTCAAGTTCTACTGCATGGCTTCTGCTCCGAAGGCAGAAAACAGTTTCTTGCCAGAAAAGCGCGCAAAGTGTGGATATTATGGACACCACTCCATGATTGTTCCCATTCTCAATCAATTCTAAACGGATATGCAGATCGCAATGATTTTGTTGACCCAGGCCATAGATCACCTGTTTGTTGGGTGTTGGTCGATTAGTGGTTGTGGTCCAGAGGGCGACTGCACTCTGATGCAAGGAAAGGAATTGGTGTTCTGTTGATGCTTCTGGCTTAGACATTGTGGAAGGGACGCAATCAGTCTTTCAGCGGGCTCTCAAGCTGCCCTTAGGTGCGATCGAGGAACAGAGCAAATTACGTTGTACAGTAACTTTCTTTCAATCTCCATCCAGTTAGCATCCGACGGCATTTATACTTTTGAGGCCCGGCTCGTGGTTTTTCAATCGGCTTTCCGGCCGCAGCGAAGCAGGACGCAGGGGAACGGAGGCGGTCGGCCGGCCTTTAGCGCACCGACAAAAACGGCTGAACTCACGCTAGAGCCCGCAGGGGAGTGCCGTCCCCCGTTGCCATCGCGGGCACGGACGGCCGCAGGTGCCATGCTTCGTTCGATCACCCCTTTTCACTCTCTTATCTTCCTCGTGGCCTAGCGTGGCTCGAAGTCTAGGTGGATGAGGTGGCGGTGGCGGCGATAGAGGTTAGGGTTCCTGCTCCTTCCCCGCCTGTAGAATTTGGCCTGTGTGGCGGCGGTCGACATGGCGGTGGTGGTGGGTTGACTAGCGGTGAGCGAGGTGGCGGCGCCGCCGAGCGGGCCGGGGCTGGACAACCGGATGGCTATGGTTAGGCGGCGGGGCGAACACCGGCCAAGTGGCGAAGGGTGGGCTCGCCAGAGCTGGAGAAGAGGGTGGTGATGAGGTCGCCGGAGAAGGGCTGGAGATGTGCAGTACCGTATCTGTGGTGCTGCACCGAGTCCTCGCCTCGCTGTGGTGCTGCAGCCTTGTCAGTGATGAGTTTAAATCGATTTAAAGCAAACTCCACCCTGATCTAAGCGTCTGTGCGGAAGATAGCAACGATCTTTTAAGTCCAGCTCTACACTACGCCGCTACTAAAATTCAGTCACTGTTGTGGTCTCAGCAGTCTTAGACACACACAAAGCCGATTAGAAGCTCTCTTGTCCATCTCTTAATAACTATATATAATCTCTTTATGTTCATCTCAATTGAATCGGTGAAAACAGATGCAATGCCTGAAAAATAAGAGAAAAATCATATGATTTCCTTTTAATTTATTAATCATCGATGTCTGAAGGAGTCTGAACAAACTCCGGTCGTCTCATACAGAACGCTAGTCGCCGGTAGACACTACAGCAGCGCGCATTCATGGCACGACGACGACAACCAGAACGTACGCGAACACCGCGTCAGATCACCACTTAACGGTCCTTGATCTCCGGCGACCGGAGCGACGGCGGCTGCGCGACGTAGCGCACGCCCGGCAGCTCGAGCAGCCACTTCCCCAGCGTGTCTGTTGTCGACGCGCCCAGCCTGTCGACGGTGAGCAGGCGGGAGTTCCAGGCCAGGACCTCCGGGAGGCAAGCCCGGAGCAGGTAGACGCCCATGTACCACCTGGGCTCGAACACGTACCTCGCGCCCCGGCACACGTCGCGCACCACCGTCCTCGCGAAGTCGCCGACGGGCTGCGCCGGCGTCGGCCCCAGGATTGCCTGCAGGAGAAGGATCGACGAGCTTGCACAGATGTGAACGCGATTCCAAGCAAATCTACCTGTGGCATCAGAGAGATGTCGATGTCTGCAAGGCATATATACGCACGTCTCTTTCGTCTTGGTCCACCTTCATCTCGCCTTCCTTGGTGAGCATCTTGCCCTTGGTGATCTCCGACTCCACCACGCCGGGCACCACCTCGGTGATGCGGATGTCGCCGCCCAACTCCATCCTTAGGGTGTCGTACAAGCTGAGCGCTGCCGCCTTGCTAGCCTGCGAGAGTGTACATATGTATAATGTATGTTTGTGAAATTCAGATGCATGGTTATTTCGTCTATGTTCAGTACTCTACTAATGAGTACAGTAGCAGGATTTGAGCACTGACGTACATTGTAGAAGGTGTTTCTCCCGATGAACATGTAGGAGGAGTTGGAGGTGACGCCGATGATCCGGCCATGGCTTCTCTTCAGGTGAGGGATGGCGAGACGAGTTGGGTACACATGGCCCCAAAAGTTGGTGTCCATCAGGGCTCTGAAGTGCTTAACGTCCTCGATCTCTTCGAACTTGCACACTTGCCAGATGGACGCGTTGTTCACCAGGTGATCCACTGCAAATTCACATAAACTCGATCCGTTGTAATGTTTCAGTAGGGGAACTGAGAGACCAAACTTCACTACTCGACAGAGTCTCAGACAGGCTTACGTACGTCTACCAAAGTAGCGGATCGTGTCGTCGATGAAGCTCTCGCAGTCCTGAGGCTTGGAGACGTCAGTCGGCAGGACGAGGACGCCCGGCGAGCCGAGGCCCAGCGCGACGTCGCCGACCTCCCGGAGGCTGGCCTCCCTCCTCGCCACCAGCGCCAGGTAGGCTCCCCTCTTGGCGTACTCATATGCCAGGTGCTACATATATGTACATATCCATCATTGAAAATGAAACGAGTTTCGTTCTAACCGTTTGCGTACATGTACGTACGTACGCACCTCGCCGATGCCGGAGGAGGCGCCGGTGATGAGCACGACCTTGCCGGCGACGTTCTCGGGAAGACGGCGCCGAGGAGGTACGTGGTGGCCTTGTACACGTAGTACGCCGGGAGGACGAGCGGCAGCAGCGCCGTCAGCGCCACCTGCAGCGCCGCTCCGGCCAACCTCCTGCTGGTGCTGCCCATCACCGTCTTGGCCCGTCGTTGTTGCCGCCGGCAACGTCGTCGACAAGGACGAGAGAAACACACAGCGCAAGCGCAACGATGCAAAGCGGCGGTCTGATATGCTACGACTGCGTGCCGCGACTGGTACGGCTGAAGCAGACACGTGGAGAGCAACATGACACCTGGGAGCCAACGCGTACCAGGACGGGGATGCCACCGCTTGCGCCGCGGAAGAAGCCGAGCGTGTCAACACACTGCCTTGTGGGCCCTTACATGTGGGAAAAGGGGCTCTTCCAGGGGTACACTTGAGAAGGGCAAACTATTCATCATTCAAGAAATTATCAGAACATTGCCTTTACCTTGTTTTATTTACTGTTCTTCTTCTTCTTCCCCAACTTTATCTTCGTCTTTTTTCAGAGAAAAAAAAACTCTATATCTCTCTCTCTATCTGATTTCTCCTCCGGGTAACGGCCATGGTTTGTGAAATTGGCAATGATTTCATCTTGTCATAGAAACAGATTAGATGTCGTACCTAGTGATTTGCCTGCCAAGGTATACATACCTTTTTTTTTTTTTTTTTTTTTTTTTAAAAAAAGATATACATTCTTTAAAAGCTCCATTCCAGATGCTGATTTCAAGATTTCAAGCGTTGGATTAATTGCTATTATCAGGGTCAGCCAATTAACCATCTCCGTTTGTTAAGACTACTGGTGATAATATTTTAGAGCAACTATGCAAATACTCCGATTACAGAAAGAAAGATTAGCAGGCACAGTATGTACATATACACACAAAGCTTATGTCGCATATATTTCACACAACAAACGAACATGACAGCTGATGGTCAATTTACAAGTTGTATTTAGCACCACATTATTTTGATCTACTTGCACAGTTTAGGAGTACACTAGCGATGGCGAACAGACAAGCCCTCTCACTGCCAGCTGCCTTCAACGAAGCCGACGACGACCATTGCAGCGTTTGGCTACTCCCGTTTGATATCCGAGCTCTGCAGCGACGCCGGCTGGAGCACCCCTTTGGCGCCGGTGACCTCCAGCAACCGCTTCGCCTTCGGCTGGCTACAATGGCCGCCGGCGGTCTGGTGGTAGAACAGTCTCTGGCTCAAGTCTGTCACCTCGGGCGCGAGCGTCCGCCACAGGAATAGCGCCCGGCACCACATCGGCACGGTGAGGTGTCGCCAGCCGCGGCAGATGGCGTCCACAATGGCCTCGGCGCACCTCTCGCCGCGCGCACCACCGGGAACAAGCCCACCTGAGCCTGAACAAAACAACCCAGATACACCACTCACTCAGTCAGCAGGAACTTCATTTTACAGCAACACAATTTCAATACTAAGTATATCATCACTGTTATCTTTGAAGATCGAGTACTCATACTCACATCCCTCGTGTCTTGATCGACCTCCAACGTCCCTTCCTTGGACAGGTGCTTCCCTTTCGTCATCTCCGACTCGATCCACCCAGGAGTAGCGATCGTGATGCCGACCTCGTCGCGAAGCTCCATCCGCAGGGTCTCGAAGAAGTTGAGGACAGCAGCCTTGCTGGCCTGCAGTGACATACATACATTCAGTGAATTTCATTGAGCACTGAGTGAGTACACCCGGATTGCTGTCGAGAAATGTACATTGTAGAAGCTCATTCTTGGCATTGCCATCACTGCTGCAGCCGAGGAGTTGGCAAAGATCTTCCCACCACTCTTCTTCAGGTGAGGAAGAGCGCAGTGAGTCGGGTGAACTGCGCCCCAGAAGTTCACATCCTGTGTCATGACTAGTTCAGACATCTAGAACCTTCATTCATAGAGATAAGAGAATATATATAGCAGCGTGTCTGCTGCTATAAACCCTACCAGGACTTTCTTCAAATCAGCAACATCTGACACTTCCTCAAACCAGCAGACGTTTGCTACACCAGCATTGTTCACAAGATGATCCACTACAAGAGAATAGACAGAGTTCATGATCCTACCATTAATTTTTTTTTTAGTTGTTCTGTTACTAGTAGTATAGAAAGAAGATAGCCAATGGTCATAACTTACATCGGTCGAAATGTTCTACTGTGGCCTGCACAAACCTCTGGCAATCCTCTGGATTTGTGACATCTCCAGCAACAACCAGAACGTCTGGCGAGCCAACATCCTTCGCAATCGCCGCGACATCATGCAGGCTTCCCACCCTCCTCGCCACTAGTGCCAGTCTTGCTCCCTTCTTTGCGTACTGGTAAGCTATTTGCTGGATACAGATACGAGTTCATGGCAAAGCAGAGTAAAAAAATTTTATCCAGCCTCATTTTCTGTTTATATATATGATTTGTCTGAAACTCAATGCAAATATGCAAACATAATAACATATTAGCGTTTGTTTAGCCATGAATTACACATCACAATTAGTACAGGTCAATTTATCCTTTCTCCAATCGAAGTCCTCGGTATTGTTATTATTATCAAGAAAAACAATATGAAAACCTATGGTTTAAGCGGTTTCACACAAAAAAAAAAAAGGAGCACAAGGAGCGGGTTGGCAATTGGCATACCTCGCCGATGCCGGAGGAGGTGCCGGTGATAAGCACGACCTTCCCGGCGACGTCCTCCGGCACGGCAGCGGCGAACGCCGACGTGGTGAGCTTGTAGATGTAGTACGGCGGGAGGAAGATGGCCAGGAGCACGAGGGACCTTCGCGCCGCCCAGTCCATGAAGGTGTTGACGAGGTCCGTCGCCGGCGTCTCGCTGCGTAGGATGGTGTACCCCACCTTCAGCATGCTCAGCATCTCCATGGCTGCGCTCCTGCTGCTGCTGCTGCTCGCCTCTGCTGCACCCTTCTCCCCTCTTGTGCTGCAGGCCTGTGTCATGTCATGTGACGAGAGAGACGCGAGAAGGAGAAGCATGACGTGCGTAGGCCCGCATGGTACGTGTCCTCACAGCGTGACACGTCACAGGCTGTAGGGCACGTGGAGCTGTGTCCTGGAGATGTAGAGCTACCTGTGAGCTTCTGAACAGGGCAGGTGGCTTCTGCTGATCCATCCAGCATGCCTGGTAGTAGTAAAAGAATTCGAAGCAATGATCCGACAGCAGGTCTGAACGAGTGATCATTACAGGCAATCGCCGTATAGAACATCAGCTAAGATAGTACTCAGTCGATGCTTATCTGTCAAAAATGGAAAATCCACGACGAAGCTCTTGTACAATGAAACAAGTGAACTGGAGTATTCAAACGACTGCAGAAGCAATGTATATGTATTTATCAGTACATGCAAAGCCGTGTTTTGTTACAAACTACAACCAACACCTTCTTTGTGTATATTTACAAATTTACATGGTTTTATCTACGGCTCAAACATATGGATATGGCCAGGAATAGAACTTGTATATATCCGTTATCTCAAATGGGAGCAGAGGAAGGCTTGAAGGACATGCAGATAGGTGGAACAACTCCCAGGATGGACAGAACAGCAGAAGGGATGCTCCAGATCCCATCTCCACAGATCAGCCCGGACGCCACAGCCACTGCGTAACCATCAGCCTGCTCCCGGTCCAGTTTCTGCCAGACGTACAAGATCACTGTGCCTATGAACATGTCCACGCCGAAGTAGGCGCCGACGTAGAATGGTGCAGCCATAGCAATCGGTATGGGGATGAACCTAGACACGTTTGCGGGTGTCAAGTCCTTGAGCAGACTGATGGCCAAGGCGAGGAAGAAGGCAGCGTAGCAGATGTCAAGGCAGTGCAACGGCAGTGCGGAGAAGCCCTCGATCCCAAGGATGGCCATCTCCCGGAACATGATGACGAAGGGGGCTTTGTACTCGCCGTCAGGATCGCCAATGTCGAACGCTGTCCAGAAGAGCCACAGCGTGAGTGGAGCTATGATGCACCCGAGAGCAATGCCGATCAGCTGGGCAACGAACATTGACCGTGGTGAGGAGAGGGTCAGGTACGCGCTCTTGAAGTCCTGCATTAGATCTGCTGTGGAGCAGGCAATGGACATTATGATGCCACAGGCTGCAAGGCCAGCGATGACTCCGCCGCCATCACTGCCGACAAGGGAGGCGAATGCGAAGAGGCCAATTTTGCCGTAGGTAGGGGCAAGGTTCAGGTTGGTCAGGCCCATTCCGTAGGAGTTGCAGAACGCAACGGCAGGACTAAGGAAGTAGCACAAGAGGACAAGGTACCACTTGAGCTGGGGAAATATGGCAGGCACAGCAGCGGTGGATATTGCTGCCAGGACAATGTAACCAGAAGCAGCAAACCAAGGAGATATACTATCTTTGAGGAATACCTCTGTTTGTAGTTTCTCTTCTGCTAATTGTTCATAACTCCCATCATCTGCAAATAATACGATGAAATATACATTGGACAATATTATGGGGAGGTAAGCTTTTCATAACATGGCATATTAAATGAGCTATATATTGTACAAGTAATGTTCACAAGCTGCAAATTAAGCTCACAGCATGTTACCTTCCAGAGCTTGAAGACATTGCACTACAACTAAGAAGTAACATGTTACCTTCAAGACATTGCACTACAACTAAGAAGTAACATGTTACCTTCCAGAGCTTGAACAGGCAGCTCACGTTGTTTTGATTGCATACTGCAGAATTCCCTAGCAATGACGACAAATATCTTAACCAAGTTGTATAGGCCATCTCCAAGTATGATAGCAATGGCTATGAAGACCTGCAAGAATACACATTTTATGAGGAAATCAAGCCTGACATCATGACTTAATATTGCAGGCCAAAACAATGATTATCTAGATCCTTGAAACAAAATTCACTTGAAGAAAATCCAAGCACATTAGTCATAGAGCAGTAGTTTGCAAAGAGAATCTGATGAAAAAAAGGAGAAATCCACTTACTAGTGAATAGAAATAAAAAATATATATACCTTATAACCATACAGGCCTCTGAAATCACTATCACCAAGGTTATCTGGGTACCAATGACCAGCTTGTGCACTGATAAATGGCCAAAGAAAGCCCCAGGATATAACTGACCCAAGGAAAACTGAGCAGTTCACAATATGAGGGGAAATAAGACCAAACCCAACATAACTAGGACTGAAGTCGAAATAAAACCTGCCAGAATACAAAAAACTAAAATCTTAGAAGAAAATGTGGTTTTATTCACCTCAGACATCTTATATATGCAGTACTTTGGTTTCAAGCTTGAATAGGTAAATGAATACACATACTATCAAAAAAAAAAAAAACATAACATGTGCGCTGATAGGGATTCCTGATCCTATTTGGGATCTCCCTCAACCTGTACGGATGCTTGATCGGAGGACGAGGCATTGCAGGCACTAGGGCGCCGGATGGCTGTTGGCAGCTAGGGTTTAGGGGGAGCGCTGGCTCCCTTGGGAAGCCGGCAACAATTAGGTTGCAATCAGCTTGATTTCCATAATGCAGAGTCTTTACAATATATAAGTCTCTCTCTCAACTTCTAATAATAGTAAATTATAAAGAAACCTAGCCCATCTAATGCCGGCACCTCCTCCTTCCTTGCTGCGCCTCCTCTAGCCACTATTGGGCTTATTACAGCTTTGTAGGGGAGGCCGGTCATAACAAATACAATAGTAATTAGCAGTGTAAGTTCATTTGTTTTCATTTCGACCAAGGCAGAGTAAGTTAGATCAAGAAGCACATGATTGCAGATACTACAAATTGTTCAATTGTCATTGTCAGAAATATTTGAAATTGAACAGTGGACTTCGGGGGCAAATCTACATTGTGGCAGCTCGGTTAATCTTAAATCTTCCCTATTGACTATAAAAAATATTGAGAAGATATAGCTATGAAACCAGCCTAACGACTAAACCAAAGTGTTGACTTGGATAAAAACACCTCAAAGATCCATCCATAATAACTATAGAAACATCGCTCAAAGGAAAAACTATTACCAGTAAACTGATGAGGAAAATCACATCAATAAGTATATGTGATGAAAAAGGGAGGGAAAATAAGACTATGAGATCTTACGTGCTTTTAAAAGCTTCAATCCCAAATGTTGGGAAATTATCAAAACCACAAGAGTCACCAACACCACTAAAGAACCACTTAAAGAAGCTCCAGACAAAACTAATGCCCATGTATTTTACAAGGCAGTGCACCTTTTTCCTGCAAAACAGAATAACATGAGTATGTGAATTGGATAGACTTTCAAACTAAAACTGCCTACAGCCATAAACAGACATGAGGCAACATTTGTTAAGGACTTAAGGTACAAAATAAGTAATGAGACTTCAACTCCTAAAAGGAAACATTAGTACTGACAATAAGCAATGAGACTTCAACTCCTAAAGTACATGTTCTTACAATTAGTTTGTAGAGAAAAGGAGTTCTTGTTTTGAACTGGTGGGGAAACACTTGCAATCATGAAACATTGGTAACTAGATGAGTACCTATTGGCTTACCCTGCAAGATCACCTTCTGTTTTCCCATGCAAGCTGTTGATCATCAAAGCTGTAGCTGTCCCACCAGGGAATGTAAGCTTGTAATCAATCACCATTACCTGCAGTGACAAGACTGGAGATTGTTTACAAACAGAAACACTCCAACTAAGCAACAGAAGGTAAGAACTGATGGTGATGGATATCTTGAGCTATTCTTAAATTTATAAAGCCCTGTGCCGAAGTTCATTATTTTGAAAAGCCTGAGGCAGAACTTGTGAAATCAACAGATGCATGTTGCAAAATTATCCCCACCAAAACAAACGTACCTTTCGAAGCAAGACAATGCTAAATGGCCCAACGAGAGCAATGAGGAACAAGAAACTGATCATCCAGCCGAGTGAGGGATCTCTAACATCTTCTGCTCGATTACCGGGATAGTCTGGTCCCACGAGCTCATAAGTC